>JAUTBQ010184138.1:0-24076 GCA_032361185.1 Lepetodrilus ovalis | reverse complement strand
ATAGAGCCATAGAGAACCACTGTAAGAAAATCTCTACCCGAGGAGTTTGGGTAGAGATGAAGGAGCAATCACTCAATGCTGTTGAACGAAGTATTAAAGGTTTTAACACAAAAAGAAGTGGCGTACTCTATCTGCTCACCAAAGCACTCAAAAAACTCTCTTTAGAGTTTAACAACGAATTAGAGATTCATACCATGGCTCACTCCGCAGGGGCTCAGCTCTTAACCACTGCATGGCTCGATAGATTAAGTAAAGAGAAACTCACACTAAGCTCCATGCATCTTCTCGCACCCACTACCTCTATTCAAGATAGCAACAAGTTTATAATAAAAGCACATCAAAGAGCTCTTTTTGAGAAAAAAAATCTTTATATCTATATGCTTGACCAAGAGATAGAGTACATGGATCATGTTGGCAGATACAGTAAATCTCTACTCTATCTGATTAGTCGTTCTTTAGAGAAGATTCACAAAACCCCTCTACTGGGTCTACTAAACTCATGGGATGAAGATAATACCTTAACACATGATGGTATATTTAATACATCTCAGCTTAAACATTTAAAAAAGTGGCAAAGCTTCGCTTTTGAAAAAGACAACATGCTCTCTCCTTATGTTTTAGGGAAAGAGCATCTTCAACTTGCCTGTTCAAGTGACAATGACTCCTTACGATTAAGTCATACTTCACTCGACAATAGTCTGTTTATATTTGAAAGAGTTCTTAAGATTGTTACAACAGGAGACGAAAATGGTTCGCTACTCTATAAGGTTGAAAACCTCTGCTAAATAGCCAATGGAATCTGAATGGTAAATATCGCACCATTCTCTCCATTGTAAACACCTACTTTACCATTCATACTGTCTTCAACTATAAGTTTTAATATATAGAGTCCCAACCCCGTACCATGTGCTTTATCTTTTGTTGTAAAATACGGGTCAAATATCTTCTTTATATCTTTATATTCTATACCTCCTCCATCATCTTCAACTGAGATAAGAAGCATTTCATTCTCTACCTGTGTATTTATAATAATCACTCCTTCTCCTTTGGAGAGAGTACTTTTTTGTGAAGCATAAATGGCATTGTTTAAAATAATCAACAGAGATTGTGTTAATTCTGACTGATAACCTAAAACTTTAATATCTTTTTTTCCACTATGTACTATAGAAACATCTCTGCTACTGCTTGCACCACTTAACTGTTTCGCTTGCTCAATAATGGTTGAAATATAAAAAGAATCTTTTCCCTTATTTCTAGAGAAAAAATCTGTAAAATCATTAATGGTTTTAGATAAATAGGCAGTGGTCTCTTCTATCTTATTTAAATGGCTATCAAGTCGTCCACTATCTAAAAGTTTTTTTCTCTGGTCAATATCAATATTGAGTACAATACCATTAATAACCGAAAGGGGCTGTCGCCATTGATGAGCAATAAGGGTAATCATCTCTCCCATAGATGCCAACTTACTTTGTCGTATAAGAATCTTCTCTTGCTGTTGATTTTCTGCATTAATGACCCGTAAATGATAGAGTAAAATAGCCATAATAAAATAGAGAAGGGGTATCCAAAGATAAGCTATAGAGATGTAGACACCATCTAAATATCTAATCAATAACCAAATAGAACTTCCAAATATAACAAAAATAAAGAGAGCAATAATATATAAATATGCTTTTCGAGAGAGAAAGAAAATAATGAAAAGAGAAAAAACAAAAGAGAGTAAAATATTGATTTTTTTATATATTTCAGGTTGCACTAAAAAGGAGTCACTTAAAATATTATCTATGACAAAAGCCTGTATCATATTGTTTGTAATCTCTTTTCCATTGGAGGTCATATACTTAGGTGTTAATCCAGCAACAGAAGAACCAACAATAACAATTTTACCTTGAATTTCAGAAGCAGGAACATTACCATAAAGGAGATCAATAGCAGAGAAAACCTTAGGCTCTTTTGGTGAAAAGTTTACTAAAATGGTATCTTCTTCTCTTTTTATATGCTCATCAAAACTTAAAAGTGTCGCCAAAGCAAAAGAGGGAAAAACCTCTTGACTATAACGCATAAAAAGAGGAACTCTTCTAAAAATTCCATCACCATCTCGCCATGCGTTTCCAAAACCAAAGTTTTCAACCCCACTTTGAATACTTTCATGGTTACATAGTAGAGAGAATGCCTCATAAGGTGTCTCTATAGCTGAAAACATATTCTCTTTATAGGAAATATTCTCACAACTAGAGAGCCGTTCTGAGCTGTTTTTAAAATAGCTTGTTGCGATGGTTGCACCAGCACTCTTAATAGAAGATGCCAATAACTTATCATTATCTTTTAACTGTTCTGGAAAATCTCTAAACTTAACATCAAGGTTAAAAAATTTCTTATAAAAATTCTGAATATAGATAGGAGAGACCCTATCCTCTTCTGGAAAAAGTATATTAATACCTATAGCTGAAGGGTTCATATCATGAAGTATATCAATAAGCTTAGCATCAATAACCCTTGGCCAAGGCCACTGCCCTAACTCCAATAGACTCTTCTCGTCGATATCGACTATCACCGTATAAAAAGCATCTTCACTTGAATCAACTTTATTGGAAAGCATGGTAACCACATCATAATAGTCATAATCAAATTTTTTAATATGATCACTCCCATAAAAATAAAGATGCATCAACAATGAAAGAAAAATGGCACCTATATTTCTAAAAACTATTGACATCGACTACCTAATATATAGTTCTACGTTTCTATTTTTTGCTTCAGCCACATTATCAGCTGTCTCAACCTGTAAATCTTCTTCTCCATACCCTTTAGCAGTTAAAGAGAGTAGCTTCAAATTTTTTTCGTTCAAGAGTCCTTCAACATATTTCGCTCGTTTTAAAGAGACTTTGATATTGACTTCATTTGAACCTTCTGTATCGGTATGCCCTATAATATCTACCATACATGCTTGACGTGTACCAATGACTTTAACAGCTGTTTCAAAAACTTTTTCAGACTCTTGGGTTAGTGCCATAGCATGCGGTTTAAAAAAGAGTCTATAACTAATAGGTCTTTGAGGAGCAGCCGCCAGAACATCACCAAAACGTTTATCAATCTCCTCTTTGGACATCTTTTTAGGTTTTTCAGGAAGCTTCTCTTTGTCTTTCAAGTCAATAAAAGTTCCAACCTCATCAATATCTTGGTTTCCTTTATCGGTTGCCACATTAACTGCATTATGTGTTTTACCATTATCCAGTAGTACGACTGTTGTCTTAGAGCAACTTATAAAAAAGAGTATACCTATGAGCATTAATACTTTTATATACATCTACTTCACCTCCACCGCAAACTCTGTACCACGTATACTTATGATACCTTCTGGAATACGAAACTTTACAGATTTTGGTGCCAACTTTCCTACTCTACCAGAACTAAAAACAGCCTTCCCTTTTTTTAAATCTAAATCAACATCGTACTCTTTTTTAGTAGGTTCGACTTTAAAGTTTTTAATTACAAAAATAGCCTTTTCTCCAAGAGAAACACGGCTACCATCATAGAAACTAATACCTATAGAGCTATCTGATTTACTCATCACAATATCACCATTTTCTAAACTGCTTCCTACTTTTAGTAAAATTATCTCTTTGCTTCTCTTAACTTCAACTTTTCCCGTTATATTTTTAACCGTCGCAATACCTGCATAGAGTGAATAACTCATAAATATTATTAATAGTGCTATTTTCATCACTTTTATCCCCTTTAGTATTTTAGATTAAGATAATATCATAAATAAATAATTATATCATGAAGCATTTATATTTATACAATGGAGAAGTCATAAGCTTTTTTATCTACAAAAGAAAAAGTTACTTTTAGCTAGACAGCCTTAACAAAAATTATGTAATACTTCCAGCACGAAAATATATAAAAAGGTAGAACCATGACTGTAACAAAATACTCTGCCAATGGTAATGACTTTATTTTAATTATCAAAAAAAAGAGAAAAAATCGATCACAACTGGCAAAAAAGCTCTGTCACCGTCAAAATGGTGTGGGAGCAGATGGACTGGTTGTTGTCATTCCTCATCAAGAGTATGACTTTGAGTGGGAGTTTTACAACTCTGATGGAAGTCGTGCAAGCATGTGTGGTAACGCTTCACGTGCCGTGGCACACTTTGCCATGCAGAAAGGAATCTCCCAAGATGGAAATGCAGAGTTCCTAACTGGTGCAGGTGTTATTCGAGCCACTGTAAATGGTAACTATGTCGTATCAGATATGACCAGCCCTACTATTTTAAGTGAAGAGATAGAAGAAGATGGTGAAAAGTGGTGGTTTGTTGATACGGGTGTTCCCCATCTTGTTGCCATACGTGAAGACATCGAAACATTTGACCTAGAGCAAGCTGCTCGTTTACGTCAAAAGTATAACTGTAACCTCAATATTTGTAAAATAGAAGACAATACTCTCCATGTTCGTACCTTTGAGCGGGGTGTCGAAGATGAAACACTCGCTTGTGGTACAGGCATGGTTGCCTGTTTTCTTCGAGCCAACAAAGAGGAGCTGATAGGCAACAACATACAAGTCTTTCCTAAGTCAGGAGATGAACTCTATGTTAGCTTGGAAAATGAAACCTATAAGTTTGGTGGTCAAGTCACCAAAACATTTGTGGCAGAGACTCTTATATAAGAAGACAATTATTTCACAATGGAAATATAAAATTTCCAAAATCTAATCAATAAGGATTTATAGATGCAAAAAAAACTACTCCCGTTAATGACAATACTCGTACTCAGTACCTCTGCTCTTTTTGCAGAGCGATTGGTGACTGTTAATGGTCATGATATTACAACCAATATTATCCCTCCTGGATATGAAAAACTTGATGATGCACAACGTAGCAACTTAATGGAACAGCTTATTAAAGAAGAGATTCTACATACCGACCTACTAAAAGATTCTCTGGTTAAAAGCAGTACTTTTAAAGAGGCTTTTAAAAAGCAGAAGGCTCTTGCTGAAAAAGCCTATAAAAAAAGTTCTGGAAAGAGTCTCAATAAAGAGCAGATTCGTAATATTAAAGGAGCCATTGCCGTAGCACTTTTTCAGCAGAAAGAGTTTAAAAAGGCTAAAGTAAGTAATGCCCAACTCAAAGAGTTTTATAACAACAATCCAGAGGCATTTAACTTTCCAGACTCTATTGAGATAGCTGATATTATTATTAAAGATAAAAAAGAGGCAGAGGCACTACTAAAATCCCTTCAGGGTTCAGCCAATATTGAAGAGAGCTTTATGAAAGCTGCCCATGAACGAAAACAAAATGGATACATGGGCTGGTTCAGCAAAGAGAATGCACCACAAAATCTATTTGACAAAGCATATAAGTACAAAGTTAAACGTCTACTCAATGCTCCTGTAAAGACCAAACATGGATACAACGTTGTCTATCTATTAAATAAAAAAGCTGCTGGAAAACTTGGTTTCTCTAAAGCAAAAAAACGAATAGAGCAGATTATTAAACAAAAAGAGGTGATTAAATCTCTACAAGATAGAGTAGAGAAACTTTATGGAGAGGCAGAGATAGTTTACTAATCTAAGAGGATTATCATAATAAAAAACATCCAACAATATCTATCAATACTTCTGTAGCTTTTTTTAATTAAAAAGCTACTTTCTTCTAAGATTCTTAATAAATTTTTAAATTACATATATAAAATTTAATTTTAAGTGATATAATATTTAAAATAATCTTAATTTTAAAGGATAATTTATGAAAACAACTTTTACAAAAGAATTACTTAATGAAGCGATGAAGAATGGTTGTAAAACCGTAGGTGAATTAAATAACTTCATTAGTGAACATAAAACAGTTAAATAAATCAAATTTTTATTGGGCAAGTATCTTGCCCAACATCTACACTTTTTTCTCCCGTCTATACTCTAAGTAAGTAAACAACAGTATGAGTGCCACTCCCAAATCTATCATGACATCTGCATAATTAAAAACAGCAAAATCAAAACCACAATGCCAAGCAACATAATCAACCACCCCTTGATGAATAAAACGGTCATAAAGATTGCCTAATGCACCACCGATGATTAAACCTAAAGGAAAAGCGTAAAGCTCTACATACCCTTCATAGAAGATATAAAAAATAATTCCACCTATTAGGAAGAGCTGTACCCACTTTAAATTGTCCCCTAAAAAAGAGAGCATTGAGAAAGCCACACCAGGGTTATAGTGTAACTCTAAGTTGATACAAGAGCCTTCTAAAATAGTTGCATACTGCACACCATTTACTGCTTCCATTGCCATGGTTTTTAAATTCTGGTCAATAATAAAAGTACCAATCACCAAAAGAAGAAAAATAGTTATAGAACGCATTATGCCAATGCCTTCTTAAAGAATTCTACTGTTTTATCCATCATAATATGAAGGGCATATTGGTCTTTTCCTTCAAGTAAAATACGCATTAAGTTTTCTGTACCAGAGTAACGAACAAGATGTCGCATACCTTGTGCTTCTATCTCTTCAAACAGCTCGTCCACACCAGTGATTTCATCAATCGGTATCTTATGAGAAATACTTAAGTTTACTTGCTCTTGTGGATAGAGTTTAAATACATCAAATGCTTCACTAGCAGTTTTATTGGTTTCAATCATATACGCAAACGCTTGTAAGGCAGAAACCAAACCATCACCAGTTTTGGCATAATCAGAAAAGATAACATGACCACTCTGCTCTCCACCAAAGTTAGAACCTACCTGCTTCATCACCTCTAAAACATACTTATCACCCACATCACTTCGTTCCAGTGTCAAACCATGAGACTTTAAGTAATCTTCTAAACCTTGATTACTCATAACAGTAGTTACTACTTTATCGTTCGCCAATTTATTTTCTGTTTTAAGGTGAATTGCTAATGCACCGATGAGCTTATCACCATCAACCACATTACCTTTTTCATCAACAATTACGATTCTGTCGGCATCACCATCTAGAGCAATTCCTATATCGGCACGTGTTTCAATAACCTTTTGAGCCAATAAGTCTGGCTGTGTTGCTCCACAATTGGTATTGATATTGTAACCACTTGGGCTCGTTGCCATTTCAATAACTTCTGCACCCAACTCACGAAGAACTGTTGGAGCGACAATATAGGCAGCACCATTGGCACAATCAACCACCACACGTTTACCATAAAGAGAATACTTTTTAGGAAAAGAGTTTTTAATATGTACAATATAACGCCCAATAACATCATCGATACGCATCGAACGCCCTATCTCTTTTTTTGTAACAAAGGAGTTCTCTATCTGTGTCATGTCATGAAAAATATCTTCAATATCTTGTTCACAGGCTTTACTTATTTTATTTCCATTAGAATTAAAAAACTTTACACCATTGTCATAATAAGGGTTATGACTTGCCGTAATCATAATACCAGCATCACAACGCATGTTTTCTGTAATAAAAGCAATCGCAGGTGTTGGCATAGGTCCTATCTGAATCACATCAAATCCAATGGCCGTCAGACCAGAGACCAATGCATTTTCTATCATGTATCCTGATTTTCGAGTATCTTTTCCCACTAAAATTTTACTATATTTACTTGTTTTCTTAAGATGAATCCCTGCTGCCAGTGCTAAACGCATTACATTCATTGCATTGAGTTTTCCCCCAGCCAATCCACGTACACCATCTGTTCCAAAAAGTTCCATTATTCTGTTCCTTGAAATTAGTTGCTCGAATTTTAACATAATATTATGATATTTCAACCAGACCAAAAATGATTATAGTGAGAATCTCTGTGAGCAGAGATATGGTCACAATCTGTGATGTTAGCTTATACTCATTTCTCAATGCCAGTGCTGTTGATATACCTATTGCGATACCCGTAAAACCTGCTCTCATCAGAAACTCCTTAATATAATTTAATAATTATTAACATTATAAAATAATTAAACTTAAATTAACTTAATAATTTTAAACAAATTATGTTAATAATTCCAACCTTAATCCTATTAAGTTAAAAAAGCTATAATACCCGCATTAATTATTGAAAAGACAAAGGTCAATTTTGAGTGAGAATTTAATCGGTTATATTGATAACCAAGGAAACATTATAGATACACAGAGTGCTGGTGAAAACCCTGATGCAAAAGCGATTGAGTATGATAATTCTGCTGAATCACTAGAGATTGTTAGACACTCTACAGCACACCTGATGGCACAGGCTATTACTGAACTTTTCAGCAATGCAAAATTCTTTGTAGGACCAAACGTTGACGAAGGTTTCTACTATGACTTTAGAGTAGACGAAAAGATTGGTGAAGACGATTTAAAGAAAATCGAAAAGAAGATGAAGGAACTCATCAAGAAAAAGTACAAAATAGAAAAATACGAAATGACTAAGGCAGAAGCTTTAGAAAAATTTGCTACTGACGATTTAAAACAAGCTGTACTAACCAGAATTCCAGATGGTACCATCTCTGTGTACAAACAAGGTGATTTTGAAGACCTATGTCAAGGACCTCACGTTCCTGCACTTAGATTTTTACACAACTTTAAACTGACTCGTGTTGCAGGTGCTTACCTTGGTGGAGATGAAAATGCTGAAATGCTTACTCGTATCTACGGAATCGCTTTTGCCGATAAAGCCTCTTTAAAAGCGTACATCCAAATGATGGAAGAGGCAAAAAAACGTGACCATCGAAAAATTGGTGCCGAGATGGAACTCTTTATGTTTGATGAAGAGTCAGGAGCTGGTCTACCATTTTGGATGCCAAAAGGTTCTCGATTACGCTACAAGTTAGAGAACATTCTTCATAAAGCTCACCGTAAAAGAGGCTATGAGCCAGTAAGAGGTCCAGAGATTCTCAAAGCTGATATGTGGAGAACTTCAGGTCACTACGCTTGTTATGGTGAGAACATGTACTTAACCACCATCGATGACCAAGAGTATGGTATCAAACCAATGAACTGTATTGGTCATATTCAGATTTTTAAACAGAGTGGAAAGTCATACCGTGACTTACCTGTAAAATATTATGAATATGGTGTGGTACACCGTCATGAGAAGTCAGGTGCCTTACATGGTCTCCTAAGAGTTCGTGAATTCACACAAGATGATGCACACATTTTCTGTACACCAGAGCAGATTGCTTCAGAGGTTATAGATATTGTTGAGTTTGTTGACGCAGTTATGAAACTCTTTGGTTTTGAGTACAGCATGGAAGTCGCCACTAAGCCAGAAAAAGCTATTGGTGAAGATGATGTATGGGAGTTGGCAACACAAGGTCTAAAAGATGCTCTTAATGAGAACAACTTACCTTTTACCATAGATGAAGGTGGAGGAGCATTCTATGGACCAAAAATTGATATTAAAATTACTGATGCCATTGGTCGTAAGTGGCAATGTGGAACCGTTCAAGTAGACTTTAACCTTCCTGAACGTTTTGAAGCAGAATATGTAGGAGAAGATAACGAGCGTCATACTCCTGTAATGATTCACCGTGCGATTCTTGGTTCATTTGAGCGTTTCATCGGAATCTTAACTGAGCATTATGCGGGTGAGTTTCCTCTCTTCTTAGCACCAACACAGGTTATCTTTGTTCCTATCTCTGATGCACACGTTACGTACGCAAAAGAGCTTAAGAATCAACTGATTGATATCGATATTGACTGTGAAATCTTTGATAAAAATGACTCTCTTAACAAAAGAGTACGTAACGCAGAGAAGCAGAGAGTTCCTTATGTGGTGATAGTTGGGGATGAAGAGATAACAAACAACAGTGTTGCCATAAGAAATCGACGCACAAAAGAGCAGTATAATCTTTCTTTTGATGAATTTATGGTAGAATTGAGCAAACAACTTAATGAAGGTAAAATTTGAGTAGACAGCACAACAGAAATAACAGAGGTAGAAAGAAGCCAGACGAAACCATTATGAATGAGCACATCAGAGCTTCAGAACTTAGAGTTCTAGGTGATGAAGGTGAGCAACTTGGTATTCTATCTCGCGAAGAAGCTTTACAAATTGCAGATGACAAAGGACTAGACTTGGTTCTTATGTCACCCAATGCAAAACCACCTGTAGCCAAAATGATGGACTACGGTAAGTATAAATATGAGCAAGAAAAGAAGAAAAAAGAGGCAAGAAAAAATCAAAAAACCATCGATGTGAAAGAGGTTAAATTCTCTTGTAAAATCGCAGATGGTGACATTGCCTACAAAGTAAAACATGCTAGAGAATTTCTCGAAGCAGGAAAACATGTAAAATTAAGAGTATTTTTACGTGGTAGAGAGATGGCAAACCCTGAATGGGGTGTTGATGTTCTTAACCGTGTATGGCCAATGCTCGAAGATGTTGGGGTACTTGAACAACCAGCGAAACGCGATGGTCGTTATGTCAATATGTATGTAACACCACAAAAAAAATAAGTACAATTAAACATCTTAATTTTACCCTTCCCAATCTATCTGTAAACCATTTACAGATAGATTTCTTACACTATTCTTCATAAAAAAAAGTAACTATTTCTCTTTTTTAGATACAATTCACCCTATATTTCATATCTATTTATTTAAAGGACAATCATGAAAAAAATATTTGGTTCACTTATAGCCGCAGCTGCTATTTGGGCAGGAACTACCACTTACGTTGGTAGTCAAATGGAAGGAACTCTTCAAGAACAAGTTAATAAAATTAATAAACTCTATGCCAATAAAGGTATTCAATATAAACTTAACAACTATGAGAAGAACTTTTTAAACTCAAAAGCAACCGTAGAACTTGACATTACTGACCCCAATATACGAACTCTATTTCAAGACACCGTTAAACTACCAGTCATCATGGAGTACAACATTGAACATGGTCCAATTTTCTTTAAAAATGGTTTTGGTGTGGGTGCAGCTAAAACACACCAAGAGGTAGCTATAAGTTCATTACTTACTGATGAATCGAAAGAGGAGTTTTTATCGTTAGTAAAAGACGATATCACCATAAGTAACGATATGGTTATCTCTTTTTTAAACAATGCAAACTACAAAATCATTAGTGATGCTATTAAGATTGACCAAGATGGAAAAAGTTTTAAAATGACACCACTACAGGCAGATGGAGAGATGAATCTGAATACATTGTCTGGAAAAAGTAATATGAAAATAGCATCTCTTGAACTTAAGGAATCTGGTAGCCAAAATGGTCTAGAGATAAGAAACCTACTTATGAATATAGATATTGAAGAGTTTATAGCTGATTCAATCATGGTAGGAGGAGTCGATATTTCTATGGATAATCTCTCAATTAAAGATGACAGTAACCCACAACTAGAGAAAATCAACCTTAAGCCAACCATACATATGGTTACAAAAAAAGATAGTGACAAAATTATTTCAACCAAAATAGAGAGCTATATTGACTTAAAAGATACCAAACTGCCAAGTGAACTCCCTCCTCTAAAAAATATTCACCTAGCTATGAATATGGATGGCATGGGAATAGAAGGATTGATAGCATTTCAAAAAGCAACTCAAGAGATGCAAGAAGCACAGTCAAAACTTATTGTTAAGATGCAAACAAACAGCAACAGTGAAGATATGCAGAAGATTTTTGAAGAGTTTGGAACACTACAAGAGAGCATGATGAGCAAGATGATTCACTCACTCAACACTCTTTTGATAAAAGATAAAACACGTATTGGCTACACTCTAGACATGGAGACAAAAGATAACAAAAAGAGTAATGCAAACATCGAGATTGAATACACAGGTGATATGGAATTTAAAGGCTCTCTCGAAGAGATAGCCATGAAACTACAACAACAAGCACTCAACATAGCAAACTTAGATGTAAAAATAGCACTTGATACAGAACATATTAAAAGCCTTCCCAATGCAGCAATGTTAACACAACAGATTCAGATGGGTGTGGCACAAGGTTTTGTAAAAAAGGAGAATGGTAAGTATATTTTAAACGGATACTACAAAAATAGAGAGCTTATGGTTAACGACAACAACCTTACAGCAACTGTTCTACCACTACTTATGATGGCTACTCAGGGTGGTGGATTCTAGCCGTTACGATAGATTTCAAGGGAAAAAATGAAAAAATGTAAAAACTGTTTAAAGTATTATGATGAGAATGTAAGTAGGGAGTGTCCCTACTGTGAAATGAATCATCCACAAGGAGAGAATTTATTTCCAAGCAATCATCAACATACACAAAATGAAAAAACCATACTCTACTCTCCTACAGAGATAACCTCTACTCAAGAAAGTAAAGGTGAAAATAAATCTTCTACCAAAGAGCGAGTGATTAAAACAAAAAATGAAGAAAACCACACCATTGCTATTAGTAACTTAAACAGTCAACAATCAAGTATTGAACCTGTTGTTGGTTGGCTTATTGTTGTAAAAGGTGAAGGTATGGGTTCTGATCTGCGTATTGTTCCAGGCATGAATACCCTTGGCAGAGGGGCTGAAAATAAGATTGTTCTTGACTATGGAGATCATACCATTAGCAGTAGTCATGCAACCATTATTTATGACTATAGAAACAATATCTTTTTCTTTCAACATGGAGGAGGTACCAACTTAAGCTACGTTAATAATTCTGTTGTACTCCAACCCATAGAGTTAAAGAACGGAGACACCATAGGCATAGGCAATACAGAGTTAATGTTTGTTCCTCTCTGTACAGAAGAATTTAAGTGGGATAAATGAAAAAACTATTTTTAATCATTTTATTAACAGTAGTAAACCTTGCAAGTCCTATTAAAGATGCAAAAGAGAGTCTAATTAGACTAGGTATATATAATGAAGAGCAACTACTCGGAACTGCCAGTTCCTTTCCTGTCTCTTCTAATATATTTATCACAAACTATCATGTAGTTGAAGAGTCTATCAATTCAAAAGACTACAGCGTCAAAGCCTTAATAGATGTTAAAAATGGAGAATATATCACCAAAGAGGTTGAGATATTACACGTCAATGAAGATAAAGATTTAGCCATTATAAAAATAGAAGGTCTCTCAAAAACACCTCTAAAATTAATATCAAACCTAGAAGAGGAGTCTACACGAGAGAATTATGCTGATACAGTAGTCTTTTCTATTGGTTTTCCTGGTAGCTCAGACTATTTACAAGAGGGAGAGATTACAAAAGAGAATATTGTACCAACCAGTAAGAGAGGAATCGTATCTAAATTCAACCACTTTAAACTCAATAAAAATACATCAGAAAAGACCAACATGGTTCAGACTGATGCAACCATTAACGAAGGAAACAGTGGTGGTCCCCTCATTAATGAATGTGGTGAAGTTATTGGTATTAATGAGATGAAAATCACTCAAACACGTGTAGATAATGTCTTTTATGCCATTAGAACAGATGAACTCATAGATATTTTAGAACGTAAACATATTGAGTATCAGACCAACCTATCTACCTGTGGTTCTATACTATCCATAAACAATCCCATACTTTACCTTGTACTTTTTTTATCACTCTTAGTTATGGCTCTTCTTTTCTATATTTTAAAACTCCATAAATCTAAAAGAAAAAAAGAAAAGAAAAGTAAAACCATCACCATAAAAATAGATGAAAACAATCAAAAAAATATCTACTTAAAATCTTTAAGTGAACATGCAGAGAATATACCTCTAGCGAGAGAGAAAGAGATTATAATTGGTCGTTCATCAGAGTGTGACATTTCTATTGCAAACCGTGATATATCAGGTACACATCTACAGGTAAAACTCATCAATAATCAAGTTTTTGTTGTTGATTTAGAAAGTAGCAATGGAAGCTATATTGATGGAAAAAAACTAGCTGCACAAGTACGTTATGAGCTAAAACCAAACTCAAAACTTATTTTAGGCTCAGAAGATATTGCCTATAAAATAGGTTCATAAAGCTATATTCAAACACTTTATTCCTAACATAAAGTGTTTTTTTATATTTTTAATAAGAATTTAAATATTATTTTAATAATATATATCAAAATTTCATCTAAGGAAAACAGCGTGAAAAACAATATTAATAAAGTTATATTTTTAGGGGTACTAAGCTTCCTAGTAACAGGCTGTGTTGTCCCTAAACTTGGACTAAACAAAAGTAATAACTCAGAAAATATTCAAGCAAGCGATGGCTCAACAAACAAAGCAAAAACCATTGGTACAGGTGTGGTAGCAGGTGCCGTAACTGGTGCGGTTGTTGGAAAAGTTCTTAAACTTGATCCAAAAATCACAGCCATCGCGGGAGCCATGATGGGTGCTGTTGCAGGAGATGTTGTTCATAAAAACAATCAGAAACAAGCTTATGAAGAGCAAGCATTAGCCAATGAAGAGGCTGATTACAATGCGAAGACTGAAGAGCTAGCAAAGAAGATAGATTTAGGTAAGAAAAGGAACTAATATATGATAAAAAAAATAGCAGCAGTATCACTTTCATCACTACTTATGGCAGGAACATTTAGTGGTTGTAGTGCAAAAAATTGTGACCCAAGCAGTGCAGGATTTTTTGGAGGAATTGGTTGTGAACTCTCAGGTGCATATGACGAAAGATTATCCATTTTTGGGGTACAGGTACAAATAGCAAAAGACAAATATCTTAAAACCCTGTTGGAGTATCAAGAGATGGTTGCAGAAGTGACCCATGATAACACTCAAGTTATAGAATTACAAAACAATTTAGAGACCATGAACAATGAAATTACTGAGATAGAGAATATTATTGTTGATATCGCAGCAGAAGAGGAGTTGGGTACAAAAATAACCTCCAACTCAAAAAAAGCAACACAGAAAAAAGTGATTAAAGCGAAAAAGGCGAAACTGGTTAAAAAACTTGGAAAATTTTCAAAAACAGTTGAAAAAGTAGGGAAATCGTCTGTTGTTTCAAAAGACCAAAAGAAAATTGTTATGAAAAAGTTAAAGTCAGGGACACTTGACAAAAAAACCACTGTTAAGTTAAAAAAGTTAACAGCCAACAATGGAGCCGTTTTAGCTAAAGCAGAGAGTGAAGTATTAAAAAATACACAAAAGACCATGTATATGGTCTCCACTTTATCAAAAACAGCCCAAGAGGGTGGTGACTCTGGAAAATTAAAACAAGAGAGTATTGGCGTTATTTTACGCTCTAAAAACATGTATAAAACAAAGAAAATACACAACTTAGAGACAAGAAACAAACACAAATCATTATTATAATAAAGTAGTCTAAACATGTTAAAATCAGGAAATGAGTATAAAAACTTTTTAGAAGAGGGGTACATTTTAGGAAACTACGAAATCATCACACTTTTAGGTGTTGGTGGCTTTGGAATTACCTATAAAGCAAGACATAAAGAGCTGGGTACTCTGGTAGCGATTAAAGAGTATATGCCCTCAACCATCGCTGTAAGAGACAGAGATGACATCAACATTACCGTCACCAATATTGTCAATGCAGAAGATTACAAATTTGGGCTCGATAAGTTTTTAGATGAAGCCAAGGTATTGGCTTCATTTAAACACCCAAATATTGTAGGTATTAACGATTTTTTTAGAGAAAATGGTACAGCTTACTTTGTCATGCCTTTTGTAGAAGGTGAGACATTGGGTGATTTTGCATCAAGAATCAACTACAACTTTGACGAAAACAAAATGGTAAGTCTTATGGTTCCCATACTCGAAGGGCTGAGAGAAACACACTCTAAGAATATTCTACACCGAGACATTAAACTTGACAACATCTTTTTGTCTCAAGCAGGTATGCCTATTCTCATAGATTTTGGTGCAGCACGCATAGATTTTGCACAAAAGTCACTCAGCATTAATGCCATCTTAACACCTCCTTACGCTCCACCAGAGCAGTATGGTAGCCAGAGACAAGGAGCATGGACAGACATCTACGCCTTGGGTATGGTTATGTATCGGCTTGCGACAGGAACCCCTTCTAAAGAGATTCCTAGCTCTATTGACAGAGCCAATGCAGTTTATCAAAATGAAGAAGACCCACTGATTCCCATTAAACAAGGAAAGCTAACTCCTAACCTTCAACATGTTATCATGAAAGCATTATCTATTAAAGTTTCTGATAGATTTCAATCAGCAGAAGAGATGATTGATGCCATTATGGAAAACCAATCTCTATCTAAATCAACATCTACTACACGTATAGAACAACAAGAGCCGATGACAGAGCGAATAACACTTTCTAACTCAACACCTTCTCTTGAATCTTCAACTTCTAAAAATAACAAAAAAATTTTAGGTACAGCATTAGTAGTGATGCTCTTAGCTGGTTCAGTTGCTTTTTGTAGCCTATCAGAAAACTCTCCTTGTAAAGCAGAAGAGACAACAGAGAGCTTAGAAAAGATAGAAAGTACTGAAGAGGAAGAGTTACAAGAAGAGAGTAGTACAGAAGAGACTTCCTCTATGAGTAAAGATAAAGCTTTTAAAAAAGGTCTAAAACTGCTTAAAGATAATGAGCAAGAAGAAGCAAAAAAACACTTCTTAATCGCTGCCAAAAAAGGTCACATTAAAGCAAAAGTCTACTTGGGTGAAATTTACCATAAAAATAAAAATTATAAAAAAGCGAAAATCTACTACTATGAAGCAGCTAAAGCAGGTGACATAGATGGTCAGTTTTGGTTTGCAGAGATGACAAGATTTGATGGTAATGAGGCAAAATCAAAAGTCTGGTATAAAAAAGCATCCAAACAGGGTCATGTGAAAGCCAAGTTTATACTGGCAGAAATTCACTATACGCATGATGAGTATGGTGAAGCACAAAAGCTTTATGAATATGTTGTTGATAACCATGTTGTCAACAATACAATTGTCAAAGATAACACTTTGACAAAAGAGGAAGTAGATACTGCTAAGTTAAACTTGACCTACATCTATTTTGCTATTGATAAAAATAGTAAAAAAGCTAAAAAAATTGTCCCCCGAGATGTACCACAAGGAGAATTTTATTTATCGCAAATACTCTATTCAGAGGGTGACTTAAAGTCCTCAAAAAGATGGGCAAAAAAATCAGCAAAACATGGTAACGTTGATGCTAAAAACTTCTTAAAAAATAACTTTTAACAAGATTTTCATAAAAAGGGATTAAGTGAGAGAGATAAACTATTCATTTAGAAAAGATATTGGTGCGAGAGCCGAACAACAAGACAGCATTAGTATTAGTAAAAAAAACAACAATATTCTAGTTTCGTTAGGAGATGGAATGGGTGGGCACACAGGTGGTGCCATGGCTTCAAAGCTATTTATTGGCAAAGCAGAAAGCCTATTTCAAAATGAGAGTCAAGGGAACATCCAAGCATTCTTTCAAAAAATTATAGAAGAGACAGAAGAGGAAATTAGTAATTTTGCAAAAGAGCAAAGATCTGACCCTCACACCACCGCTACCTTGGCACTTATAAATGATCAAGAGGTTACATTTGCCAATATAGGTGACAGTCGTGTCTATATTTTTGATCGTACAGGTTTACTACTACGAAGTCGTGACCACTCCGTACCAGAGATGCTTTTGCAAATGGGTGAAATTACAGAAGATGAGATGGCAACCCATCCAGACCAAAATAAACTAACCAAAAGTGTTGGGCCCAATAGCCATGAGAAACTGAGTCACTACTCATTTCGATTTGAGGCAAATAAAGATTATATGGTACTTGTTTGCTCTGATGGGTTTTGGGAGTATGTTAAAGAGAAAGAGATGGTACATTTTCTATTTCATAATGAAATTGAAACAGCACTTTCAAATATGGTTGAAATTGCCAGAGAGAGAGGGGGAAACAGAGGAGACAACATTAGTGTTGCTGCGGTTACACTTATTGCATCTACACCCCCTACCCTTGATGAGTCCGAGCCTATCACAGCTATAAGAGAAACGATGATAGAAGAGCCTTATTTAAAAGAAGTACCTCCGCATTCAAACCGTACTGTGGCACTATTACTGCTTCTTGCCATGGCAATTGGTATTGCAGGACTTTACTTCTATTTAAAGCCTACAAAAGAGAATGTGGTCACTTTAAAAAAGAGTACTCAGTATGAATCAAATAGAAGTAATGAAACAAACAAAAGTCAACAAGAGGAGACTACAAAATGATAAAGAAGCTACTACTGTTAATATTTACAACCCTATTTCTTTTTTCAGAGGCACTAACCCCCGTTGAAAAGCAAGAGGCTGAAGCTGGAGAGAAATACTTTAAAGAAATTTTAAAAAAAGTGACACTCAGTAACGATAAAAAGCGATTAGATAACATAAAAAGTATCGGTATGAAACTGGCTAAAGTTGTCAATAAAGATTATGACTGGGAGTTCGTCTTGGTTAAAGATAAAGCCTTAAATGCTTTCTGTTTACCGGGAGGAAAAGTTGTGGTGTATACTGGTATTTTTAAAGTTATTGAGAACGATGACCAACTCGCAACGGTTATGTCACATGAAATTGCCCATGTACTGCTTCGTCATGGAGGACTAAAAGGTAAAGCCGATGCCATACTCAATATTCCTCAAAAAATAGGGAAAAACCTTTTTGGTGACTTGGTTCCTAAGCAGTTACATGGAGTATTGGACACTGTTCACAATATTGGAAAGCAGGTAACAGTTATGATGCCTTATGCTCGGCACCAAGAAAAAGAAGCTGATAAACGGGGTATACAGCTGATGCAAGAGGCAGGCTATGATCCACTAGAGGCTATTCAACTCTGGGAAAATATTAAAAAAGTATCAACCGATCAACCACCTGAGTTTTTATCGACTCACCCTGATCATGATGAAAGAATAGAAACCATCAAAGATGAGATTGCACACTAATTAAAGGCTAAAAGAGATGACTATAAAACTAATGAGTAAAAAATCAGAGTTAAATGGAGTAGAAATCAATAGCTCTACTACATTGACCATTGGAAGAGCCGATGCTAATGACATCTCTATAAAAAGCTCATTTTTATCAGGAAAACATGCAAAGATATATCAAGAGGGAGAGCATCTTTATATTGAAGATTTAGATACCAGTAATGGGACTTATTTAGAGGGAGAAAAACTCATAAGTCACAGACCATATCTAATTCAAGAGAATCAAAAAGTAATTTTAGGTAGTGAAGAGGTTAGCTTTCAAATAATAATATTAGCAGAGCAAAAAGAGAGAGCAGTAGCTAAGTCTAACAATACTGTCACAATAGGAAGATCACCTTCTTGTGATATTGTCATTGATGCTTCTATTGTTTCATCTCAACATCTTAACATTGAAAAAAAAGATGGACAATGGTATATTAACGACAATAACAGTACCAATGGTACTTTTTTAAATGGACGCAGAGAATCCAATAGAATTGGCTCTGCTCCACTTAAAAAAGATGAGACCATCTACTTGGGTAACTACAAACTACAAAGCAACAAAATTTTAAGCTACCTCAACGAACAGTCAACCAGAACATCTACTAAAATAGAACTTGCTGAAATTACAACACTTGGAAGAGACCCCAAGTCAGATATTCACATAGACCATCCAAGTGCTTCTTTTCACCATGCCGTTTTACACAAAACCTCATCGGGCTATCTCATAGAAGATTTAAAAAGTACCAACGGTACTTATGTCAACGGCAAGCAAGTTAAAGGAAAAATTCCTCTCCATAAGAATGATGAGATTCAAGTAGGTATTCACAGCTTCATCTTAACACTCGATGAACAGAATGGTGCAACCTTGGTTAAAAAAGAGTTCTTGGATGGTTTCTCTATAGAAGCAAAAAATATCACCATCGAAGTTGGTGGTGGAGCCAAACTTCTAGATGACATAAGTTTTACTGTAAACCCCGGAGAACTGGTAGGGCTTATGGGGCTGTCTGGTGCAGGGAAAACAACCCTCATTAAAGCCCTGAATGGCTATGACAAACCCAACTCAGGAACCTCACTTATTAACGGTAATGACCTCTATGAAAACTATGATTTGGTTAAGTCTATCATTGGTTATGTTCCCCAAGATGACATTGTTCACCCTGAGCTTAATGTGGGAGAAGCATTACGCTATTATGCTAAACTCAGACTTCCTTCGGACATGAGTAACAAAGAGATTAACAAGCTTATAGATGAAACGCTCGATAAATTGGGTATTTTAGCTACGAAAGATATTCTTATTGGTTCTCCTGAGACCGAAAAAGGTATCAGTGGAGGACAGAGAAAACGTGTTAACTTAGCCATGGAACTCTTAGCCAAACCCAAGGTTATTTTTCTTGATGAACCAACCTCTGGACTCTCTGCTGTCGATACAAAGATGGTAATGGAACAGTTACGAAAACTGGCTGATGAGGGAACAACCATCATCATTACCATTCACCAACCAAGTTTTGACAACTACAAAATCATGGACAATCAGATTATTTTGTCTTATGGTAAGCTTGCCTACTATGGACCTACCTACCCCAACTCTATTGAGTACTTTAACGAAAATAGCGATAACCCAGAGATTTTAAACAATCCTGACAATGCACTTATTGGACTACATAGCAAAGAGGAGCAGGAGGGTGAGCTAAAACTTGACCCAAGAAAAGAGAGAAACAAAAAGGGTCTCTATTGGAAAGAGCATTATAAAAAATCCAAAGAGTTTAAATCATATGTCAAAGATAGAGAGGGAAAAACAAACTCCATCACAACCGATACCAAATCGGTATCGGGCTTAAAACAGTGGTTTGTCTTGACCAGTCGCTACATACGGATTAAACTGAAAGATATTGGGAATACCTCTATTTTACTTATACAAGCTCCTGTTATTGCATTAATGATTGCCATGCTTTTTTCAGAAAAAACCTACAACGATATGCCCATAACACTACTCTTTGTACTTGCTATATCTGCCATCTGGTTTGGAACCATCAACGCTTCTCGTGAAATTGTCTCCGAAAAACCTATCTTTGAACGTGAACGTAAAGTGGGTATTAAAATTTTCCCTTATATTATGTCAAAGTTTCTAGTCCTCTCGGTACTCTGTCTGGTTCAAAGTATCGCATTGGTTGGAGTAGTTGAATTTTTTGCTCCCTTTACGCTGGGCTTTGGTGAAAGTTTCAATGAACTTCTCCTTTTAACCTTTCTTACCTCATTAAGTGGTCTAAGTATTGGTCTTTTGGTCTCAACACTAGCCAAATCACAGGCACAAGCACTGGGATTAATTCCACTTGTATTGCTACCGATGATTATTTTTGGAGGAGGGATGTTGAGTATCAAACAGATGAACAACAACGATAACAGTAAAGTAGCATTCTACATCTCACAAACAGCCCCTACAAAATGGGCATTAGAGGAGATGACCAAGCTGTATGTTTCAGAAACAAATGCAACAGACTATTGTAAAAACAGTGAGAGTGTATGGAACGAAATTAACAAAAAGAAGATTGGACAAACATGTAAAGAAGCATACAATATAAAAAGTCCGAAAGAGAAGCCTCTTTTCAAACGATGTGAAGCAGTATTTGAAAAATGTTTAGAGCAACGAGACTTTCATACATTTAACTATGGGGAAAATCGTTCAAAGAGTCCACTTATCTATATTATGTTAACACTCTTTATTCTGCTTCCCCTTATCTTTGTAATGATAATTTTAAAGAGACGATATAGATCATAAATACCTAAGGCACAATAACTATAGGCGTGCCATTATTGGTACGCTCCCAAACCTCTTCCATATCATCATTACTCATCGCAATACACCCCTCTGTCCAATCAAGCAACATTGGCATCCAGTCACCAATAGGTGAAAGTGACCAGTTAAGGGGTGTACCATGAATCATAATCATCCCCCCTGCACTAAGCCCTGCTTTTTTTGCATTGGCTTTATCTTTGGTATTGGGGTAAGAGAGGTGAATAGATTTATTGTAAGACTTACTTAACTGTCTCCAATCTAGTGTATAAGCCCCTTCAGGGGTCTTCATATCGCCTTCAAACTCTTTGGCTCCATCTGGAATCTGCCCCAAACTGATGTGATACTTTTTATAAATCTCACCCTGCTGGGAGAGATAGAGCATCCGTGTGGACTTTTTAATAATTACCTTGTCTGCCATAAAAATCATATCAGCAAAGAGAGAGAGTGAGAGAAAAGAGAGTGTTAAAGCGATGCGAAAAATCATTATTGCCCCTTAAAAAAATCTAATATTTCCTTCTTAACTCTATCATACTCCTGCTGAAGATGACTCCTATCTAGTGAATTATCAATTAGATATGTTCCCAAATGTTTCTTTTCCTCAATATCCAATTGAGAATCAATACGCTTTTGAGCCTCTTCTTGGGTCGAACCATCACGTGCCATCAAACGCTCCAATTGTAATTTTTTAGGTGTATAGACTACTATCGTTTTTTCAATAGGGTAACGTTTGGTCTCAAAGAATAGAGGGATATCTAAAATATAGGGTTCCTGCTTTTTATCTTCTTCTTTAGACAAGCTCTTTATTTCAGAAAAAATTAAAGGATGAAGAAGAGCTTCCAATCGTAACTTCTCTTCAGGATTTGAAAAGATTAATCCTCCTAACTGTTTTCTTTTTACTCTTCCCTCTTCTACATACTCTTGACCAAAAAGCTCTGCCACCTTATCTGAATGCTTATCCAGCATCTCATGAGCCACCTTATCTGCATCAATTACGGTAAGTCCATCTTCGACAAACATCTTTGCTACTGAACTTTTTCCTGTTGCGATGCCTCCTGTTAAAACCACTGCATATTCAAATACCACTGCTACCTCCTAACTTAAAGTTGATTGTAACAAAGAATAGTTAAATCTTTTTTTATTTCATAATAAATTATTATTTTTATCAATTTCATTTATTATCAAAAAATCATAAAAAAGAGTATAATTCGCAAAAATAATCAATTAAACTGATTAAATAAAAAGGAATATTATGGCTTTTTCACCTGAAAAACGTGCTGGAACAATGAGTGGAATTCTCTTTGTTGCTATCTTCGCTGCTGCTGCTACCTTTATTGCTGGTTTAGGACCAGTCAAAGCATTGGGACTCTCTCCTCTGGTAATAGGTATCGTTATGGGTATCTTCTATGCCAACACCCTACACAACAAACTACCATCAGCATGGGAGACAGGTATCACTTTCTCAGCAAAAAAGATTCTCCGTTTTGCCATTGTATTGTACGGATTTAGAATTACTTTTCAACAGATAGGTGAAGTTGGGATGGAAGGCTTTTTAGTTTCTCTTATTATGCTTTCAACAACATTTGTACTGGGGACATGGTTAGGATATAAAGTATTTGGAATGGATAAAGACACCTCTATGTTGACCGCTTCAGGTGCATCGGTATGTGGTGCTGCTGCTGTTTTAGCAACGGAACCTGTACTTAAAGCCGAAGAGCATAAGACAGCCATTGCTGTTTCGATGGTAGTACTTTTTGGAACCATCTCTATGTTTCTCTACCCTGTTCTCTACACAGCTATTTTTGAACAAGCATCAGGTTTTCTGCACATGACAGCTCGTGAGTTTGGTATTTATGTGGGTGGAACCATTCATGAAGTTGCACAAGTGGTTGCAGTTCCTGCTTCTATTCCTAATGCTCCTGTTGAGATGGCAAACTCAGCGGTTATTGTTAAAATGACCCGTGTTATCATGATTGCCCCTATGCTCATCGTTCTTGGATTTTACCTCAGCTATACAGCTAAAAAAGAGGGTGGAGTATCTGCTGATGTAAAATTGGTTATTCCTTGGTTTGCTGTTTACTTCATCGGTGTAGCAGGCTTTAACTCACTTCATTTGGTTCCAGAGAACATTGTCAACATGATTAATGAGGTCGATACATTCTTACTTACCATGGCAATGACGGCACTCGGTATGGGAACCCGTTTTGCTAAGTTTAAAGGATTAGGATTGGCTCCTATCTATACAGCTTTAGGAATGTTTGCTTGGTTGGTTGTTGGTGGATTTATTATCACAAAAATCATCTGTCAAGTTTTTTAAGTTAAATTTTTAAAATAATTTATAAAATTCAGTTTTAACAAAGTTTTACTTTGTTAAACTGCTACTAGTTAAGAAGATACTTGATGTTTAATCGAAATAACCCTTATAATTCTCCCAAATCATAAAAAACTTTTCAGTCAATATCTTCTTAACGAATCAATCC
>JAUTBQ010184127.1:0-10781 GCA_032361185.1 Lepetodrilus ovalis | reverse complement strand
GACAGTGATAACCACACACACACACACACACACACACACACACACACACACACACACACGCACACACAACTCGTCGTTATACCCACGTCTATTAATTATGTTTTAATGGTGACGTAATACTCTTAATTAAGAAGGAACACATTATGTCACATACAATACAGTTCAATTGACAGATTTCTTTGCACAGATGCACAATATAGCTACACCAAATACGTGTCACATACATAACAGCACATTGTTGAGTTCTACATGCATGTCTATTTTATCTGCACTACACAATAACGGATTAAAGAAGACGCTGACACGACTGTATAATTACAAAGATGCACAAGCTCCTGTGTTTGTTCGTCATTAACGTGTCATTGTGCCATCGTAACCTGACCGTTGCTCTCTATGGAATCGAGGCAAATAATGGAGGTAGCGGATTACTTTCAGCGTAAATGGACAAGAGGATTCGTCGATAAAGGAGTAACTTAATTGAAGTGTCGCATATTTAAGTTCCTAGGGTGGCCGGGTGTACCGACCGCGACATATAGAGCATCATGGAAGATGGACGCGTTGAACTTTTTACCCACCCTCATGTTTGTGAAGCGATTATTTTGTTTATTTTACCGAAATAAAAAAAAATACAATCGTCTTTGTTTGACCAACTAGACCTTGACCACAAGGAATTGATTGCAAGGAGAAAGTGACAACTTTCATCGCAAACCGACACTTTTGTTTCCTTTTATGTTTGGAAAGCAAGTCTAATCTAACACGTAGACAGGCTGCGACATTCTTGCTTGTCTGACTCACAATGCCAAGGTTCAAAGGTGTCTCCGAAAAAAATTAATTGGTTCGTATGAAATATTTAATTTAAGAATTTTTGAAATTCATAACTCGGTGTCCACTGTTGGCAGTTGTGGTACAAGGGAGGCCGCGGGGGACTCGGGAAGGTGACAATGGTATGTTGAGGTAGTGTCGAGGCACTGGCATGTCAAGTTAGTGTCGTGGAAATGCATGGTATGTCAAGTTAGTGTCAATTTATCTGAAATGAAAATAAAACAATAACAAACATACACCCACCAAAACGTAACGTCTTAACTAAACAGCAAGTTTCAGTAGTACCTTCCCAGAAATACCTATGCAATAAGAAATCAGTATGCATTTATTGTAGTGTATTTCTGTCGTGTTTACTACAAGTTACAACAGAACATCACGATGCATTTATGTCTCGTTTTCTACAACAGAATGCAGTTCTGTTATGTTTACATTAACAGAAAATAGCGATGCATTTTTGTGCATCTTACTTCAATAGGGGAAAACAATCACTTGGAATTTCTGTCATGTTTCCTTCAATGAAAAAACTCTATGCATTTCTGTGATGTTTACTTCAACAGAAAATCAGTATTCATTTCTGTTACGCATATTTCAACACGAATATAACGTGACACTTGAGGTCGGGAGAAAGTGACATTGTCACATTAACAGAGGTGTAGAAAAACATATGAGCGATTGCACAGCACGGTAAAACTGCTAGATGTGTCTACAATTTACACATTTTTGAGTGTCTATTATTTACCATGATTAAGTGTCACTTCACAAACATCTGGTTTGTATCTGTACGGTAATTGGACTAACAAGTTAAAACTGAGAAAATTTCGGACAGTGTACGAATCTGCTGATACACCAATGATAATCAAGACAACGCATATAGCTATACATGTAACTATATATGCTATCTTGCTTGACTTTAAGTCTTCTATACACATCCATTATATTTAAAACTAGCTTTATTCAGTAGTTCTACATGTATTCATGGATGTAGAAGCGTTTATGCCGGGGTATCATACAGGCGTCTAAAGTCGGGAGGTGTTTTGAATTAACCTTTCATATCATTGTACTATTGTAATCATTGTGGTTTTTATTCATCACATGGCAGCTAAATAAACATTCATTTATCTCTTAATCTATTTCCACGACCCTGTCCCTGCCTGCCTGCATGCCTGTCTGTCTGTTTGTCTGTTTGTCTATCTATCTATCTATCTATCTATCTATCTATCTATCTATCTATCTATCTGTCTGTCTGTCTGTCTGTCTGTCTCTCTCTCTCCCCCTCTCTCTCTCTCTCTCCCTCCTTCCCTCTATCTCTCATAGCAGATATATAATTTACACAAGAAGTCCATACAGTATTATGTAACACGACATCAATATTATGCACTTTCACATTGACCAGTAGACACTATAATAAATGCAATCTTTTCTTCATATTACAAATATATTATTTAATTGTAGCAACAACCACATTAACTGCCTAAAGAAATCTAATCATTAAAAGGAATAAAAATTAAACAGTGACGGTTTTATCTATTCTGGGTGTTGCCATTTCATGCCTATTTCATGATAGGAAACACGTATACATGACGGCTCCATGAAACTAATACACAGATCTCTATATTCATTTGAAACTTTTAGCTTTATTTTGGAAATAATATAGTTCTGTCTGTATCACCATGACTGGCTAGTTAAATAACCAGGCACCGCACTATTCCTGAACATTGACATGCTCATCATGTCGAGAATTTAACCATATACCACGAATAGCCACAAACTCCTTTACGACGGGGTTTCCATCTGGCCCTGTAATTTGTCCCGGACATTTGTTAACACGGTAGTCAGCCAAGGTAAACACCGGTTAATGCGCGGGCAAACGATATTGGAAAGAGGGAATGGGTATATAACGAAATGAGATTACGAATTTCTTTCTAGGATTTGCGATATAGTTACAATGCATGCTGAGTGTCCGCCGTACAGATAAATAGATTTGGAGGCAAGTGTCAAACACGCCGAAGCATCATTAGACTTGCGTAACGGACATTATTATTGGAAGGTGAACAAAGACAAACGTATAGTTAGACGTTATTTAAACGTTACTACTACGTTTTATTATTACAACCAAAGTTGTTGATGGGTTCCATTACACAGGGAGTAGGTTTACCCTAAACAATGATTCAGTTTTGGGGCTGATGCATTTTGAACAGGCTTTAGGATGCTTCAGCATCCTCTGAAACTATAGGTCATTGCCTACTAAGCATCCGTCAATGTTAATCTGGCAACCAGGGGTTGTAGCCAAAGCCAAAATGCTCAATGCTAAAGGTATCCTAAGGACTAGTAGAAATTTAGGATTTATTAAGCTTTTACTATATGTTATCATTATCAGGACTAGTGCTCCAAAATGTTAGTATTAACCGCTGCTATTCAATAGGCTACCTCTATCAAGACCTGCACATCATATAGGTCAAGGGACATCACTCTCAACTACTTTTAGCACAATGCACTGTTTCTATGCAATAACTGTTCAAGTTTAGGCATAATTTTATGGTGATATTGTTAAGAAAGTAATGAAATGACACTCCAGTTCCCAACTACTCTATTTTCACTCCATTTATCAGACCTTGTTAATTATTGTTGTCAATGAAGTAACACGTTGCAACAACTTCAGACAGTGATCAAAGCATGTAGATTTTGCATACGTTGTCCACAATGCAGGTGTGATCGTCTGCAACTGGCTGGTGATGTTGACGGTCATCATCTCACTGTGGTGCACGTTCGACTCGGCGGGCCGGAAGTGGGTCAAGATGAAGAAGTACCAGGACAGCCTGAAGGAGAAGAGGCGCGGAAACAGGAGAATCTCCGGCAGCACTCGCAGGAACTGGCGCCAGAGGTGAGACAATCCGTCCTGTGGGGCTCGTAGTTGTAGCGAGAAGTTTGTATGTTAACCAGAAAATGCAGTGTTGGTCACAGAGTGTTCCTTCCAATTTCTAATACGTTCCTAGCTCTTAAAAAATTTGCATAATGCACATGAAATATCAAATTAAATACTGAAGATTGTGATTTGTGAAGGTGTATCATTCTAGAGGTCTTAATTGAGTTATTATGTCTAGAATTCACAGTTAATTATTTTGGCAAATGGGAATGTATTTTATTGTATGTATGAGGAAAATATTATTAAAAACATCCGGTATACAGTGTTAAAAATACACCAATACTTATCAAAACAACACATTTTATATATGGTACAAATGTGTTTGACACTCTCATGTTGTATTGAGTAAGGAACCCATAGAAAGAAACCATAAATACAATGTTGCCTTCATAGGGTTCAGTTGCATTCTAGTGTTTATATTGCATAAATATATTATTTTTGTTGCAAAATACATGCTTTAAATTCTTGTGTTGTAGACATGAGATTGGCCAGTGACCCTTTTATCACCATGCTCATACTGTTTTATCCTTTATATGTGTTTTCCATATTCAGTTTTGTATTTTTATCATTTTATAATTTGCACTATAATTTTACTAGGTTATTGCATGCATTTGTTATAATTTGATTTCAATATATGTGTCAGATATTTGTATGAAAATTGTATTGCTGTATATTATTTAATGCATGCTTTTTAGTATAAATATTTTTTGGGATATGTTTTGTACGGTTGTAATTTATATTTGTTAATGTTTTATCCCTTTCTCATATGGTCTAAATGACCAGTGAGATTACATCATTGCCTACTCGTCCTACATCATCAACATCGTCGTTGGTGAGCATCGGCTATTCAGAAACAACTAAGATTTCCATTATTGTCAAAGATGGCCAACTACAAGGCATTTCCCTTCTTCAGCATTCAATGTTTCATTTTCCAATGATATATTATATTCCTATCAGAAATACCACCTACCGTAATGTGAAATGTAATCCATATTCTTTATAATTTCTAATTGTAATATAATGACAGTATTATTGTAGTTTCATTCAGTAGATTTGTTACCCGATACTCTATGAAAATTATTGTCAAGTATGTGTGAAAAGTATTGTCAAGTGTTCCCATTGTGATGTGAAACAGCTCACGTGCCCAGGGGTTAATACTAGCACTAGTCCTGTAGCCAAAGCCAACATGCCCAATCTTAAAGGTATCCTAAGGACTAGTAGAAATTTAGGATTCATTAGGCTTTTACTATGTTATCATTATCAGGACTAGTGCTCCAAAATGTTAGTATTAACCGCTGCATGCCCCATGAAATATCATCAGTTAAACATTATCCTTTTTAAAGAAGGATCAGAATAACATAAACATTTTCAAAACTCTTGGCCCCAACCAGCAGAAATGTATTTCTCTGCAAAGGTATATGCAAAGCAGGAATGATACCTTAACTGACATACAATTGTAATGATGGTGTTATGTCTCATTATTTGTCTCTTTACAAGAGACATGATGTTGTCTCTTTAGTTATCACAATCAGAGTGTTTTTAATCACTTATCATGTGTCTTCAATGTATTCCAAAACACACACAAAGCACTAATGAGAAAGCATTTACTCTCTGACTGACTGGAGGTTTTCCATTGCCAGGCATTGGCAACTGAAATTTGATTTTTCCTTGTAATACCTAGTGAGCTCCAGGGCTGTTGGGACTACTGTAGTTCTGTTGCTAGTATGTTACAAGCCTGTTGAATGTATTACAACTGCTAGAGATGGCTGGAATATTGCTACAGGTAATGGGGGTGATTCAATACATGTGATCCTTCTACTGGTTCTCCTGTATGGAATGCTGCAACTCTAATTCTCAACTCCAGCCTTGGTGTAGGCTATGACTAAGTTGAAGATACAATTACCTTAGAGTTGTGCTCTTTCATACCTTAGAGCCCACATTTTGTAGTACAATTTCATGTTCAAAATGGACACAAATTCCCATTTAAGATTTGAGCTTGAGCATGAAAATGTACTGGAAATCTATCTATCTGCAATGACAATGTATATGTACAATTATCTGACACATACTGTTTTTCCCTGCATTGAGTGGATTGATTTTTTGCAGCTTTTGTTTATGATTTTGATTTTGTTTGCTTCCCAGGTCTAGGATAATAAAGGAATTTTTTCATCGAAGGTTTCGCAGGTACTTTTTGCCATCTTGTCTCAAGAAAGCACCAGCTGTGATACTGTATTCCTTTAGTCATAGATATCGTGTATTGAGCACTCATTGTACAGAAATTGTACACCTCAAACTTGTTGAATGTCAAGTACTTATCAGTACATTAATAGTAAATTAATTTTATTGACATATTCAGTTTGAAACAAAACATTTCTACACAATTCAAATTAGTATTTGTCTTTCAATAATTTACTTATTTTTACACCTTGAAATTTGTATCACTAAATGTTAGATTTGTGGCAAATGTCACATGTAAATAGTGGCTTTAATCACCAATTCATTTATTCATGTGGCAACAGTTCTTTTAAGTATTGTCTTCTTATTTCATCACTATTTATTGAGCTATGACGGATGAAGAATAATCTGTATATATCTCTGTCCCCTCTGTGTGACATTATGCTATCTGGAATTGACAGTCCGCATATAATTATTCTTTCGATCTTTGACATTATTGAAAAACCGTATTGATTTCCACACTGGCCTAACACCAACACTCATTGCATTAGAATTCCATTTCAAGCTTTGGAGTTGTATAACCAATAGAACTAAGTAGGGACATCAACACTCTCAGTGGCATCCATCGGCCAGATTCACGGTGCAGCAAACAGCGCATGTTCGATCTGTCCTTCAAAGATTTTGTCCTAATTGAGTATTCACAGTTGTATTCCTTCCATCACCACACTGATCAATCTTTTCACATAATTCCAAAACTTGTATTGTCATCCTCCTTTGTGTAACTATGCAAGACGGTCTTCAGAGTGTTCCTCATCAGTAATTCATAGCTAGTCCTTTTCATCTTATTCTTGTAAGATAGGTTTATCTGCTATTTGTATTGCCCTCTAGACTCGGGTTATTCAACACATCACTCTGAACCTGTTCAGCCAAGCCTTTGATCGTCACTGCACCGGCAAATTGGCACCCATGTCCTAGCCCTGACATTGACAGCCGCCCAGATAAACACATCCTGTCTCAATGGTCTGCCAGGAGTCCAGAAACTGTGCCTTCCGTCTGACCCTTGGCAGAACATTGATCCTTAGTGAAGCTCTGTCTCTCAGTCCATCAGTACCTGTAGTGATAGTAACACAGACCATCATGATTTCCATTCAGAACATCCTAAACCTTGAAAGAGCACATTGATCCCTAGTGAAGTTCTGTCTCTCAGTCCGTCGGTACCTGTAGTTATAGTAACAGACCATCATGGTTTCCATTCAGAACATCCTAAACTGTGCCTTCCATCTGACCCTTGGCAAAACATTGATCCCTAGTGAAGGTCTGTCTCTCAGTCCATCGGTACCTGTAGTGATAGTAACACAAATCATCATGATTTCCATTCAGAAGGTATTAAAGCTGAACTAGGCATCAAAGGAACCTTTCTCACCTTCACTCCCCCACCCCAGTCTCTTAGGTCACAATGACACAGACCATGCTCCAGGGAAATGACACCTTTTAGTACCATTCCATGCTAGACGGGAAGACGTGAATTCAGCATGAAATTGTACTCGAAGATGCTTCATAACATTGGGACCTAGCTGTTTCTGGCGAGCATTCATTACCCATCATTTGACTGACGTTACGTCAGCGTGATATTCATGAACTCAAACTTGGTAATAACACTGACTTCAGCCCCCACCTGACTGACAATCTTCACTAGAGAGGTTCCTTTGAATACCAGAAAGTTTGGACCACTGTACCTTTGTATGATATTTGTACATCACTGCCAGAAATGGACAACCCTAGGACAGGCCATCGGAAAACTGTCGCTCGTTAACTCTCCAAGATATTAGCAAGATCCATATAAGTTTATTTGGATGATTTGGAATATGCAATGAGTGTAATATACATGTGGCTTAATTGGTATTGTTATTGAAATTTGAAATATCGTAATTTGATTAATCTTTTAAGAAGCATTCTTCATTGGCATCCTCTGAAGCGGTACATTAAATATGGCATCAATAATGTATGGATTCAATAACCTTTTCATTCCTTTTCACAAGTCACTGTCAATTTTAGATATATGAATAACCATTCTATTGCTTTACATTTAATTACTTCTTTCTTAACACTGCTGTTTTAATGCTCCTAATTCACTTTACGTATTTGGTTATTTATTTGAACTGTTCACAATTCTATGTCTCGCTGCAATGAAACTTCATATGTATAATTAATGGCCAAGACAAGATGGCCATGCTGATAGCATTAGGACAATAACTGTGCATGCACTGGAATTGAACTGACAGAATGTAAAAGGTTTACAATGTTTGAGCATGTTGAATGCTTTGTAGCACAGTATACTGCAAGTCCTGTCAATTACATTTGGAATTATTCAGGTGTGCAGTATTTTATCACCTGCAACTTCCAGTACATCTCCGAACCACAGGTTTATGTCAAGTGACAAATGTTTCAATGGTAGTAATATACGGGCATGTACAAGATCACATTTATCCTGAGCCTTATTCCATGATGAGGGTTAGACAGGACATTGAAGACTACCAACAGACTATAACAGATCTGCAATGAACTATCTGAGATACATAATGATTTCTCAGTACTCTGATATTGCAATGATAATAACACTATGGAGTATTTATGTAGCTAGCACTGGGTTCCATCTAGGCTGCTCATTGCTCACAGGCTTGTTATGTGACACTACAACCTTCTTCAAGCTCCCTAACAGGATTATATCTGCTTCTGTTCCTGTATCTTGTCAATAGCCATAATACTGCAGTTCTTCCTAATTATGTATCTTTCTTCAGATATACGTCCACTTTCTTGCCTGTTTTCTCACAAGTTTACCACAGTTCTCTATGAAGTAACTGCAGTCTCAGCACGAATGAGTACTATTAGTTGTTACTACAGCATACAGCAACCAGTAGATCAGAATCTTACTCTAAACTCTTTTGCATCTGGTCAATAACCGTCTCGTTGTATATGTGCTGCTTGAGTTGTCCTCTTGACATCAGTATCTGACCATGACCTGTCCTCTTGATGTCACTGACCATGACTTGTCCTCATGACATCACTATCTGACCGTGTCTTGTCCTCTTAACATCACTATTTGACCATGACTTGTCCTCTTGACATTGCTATCTGACCATGACTTGTCCTCTTTTATGTCACTGACCATGACTTGTCCTCATGACATCACTATTTGACCTTGACTTGTCCTCTTTATGTCACTGACTATGACTTGTCCTCTCGACATCCCTATCTGACCATGACTTGTCCTCTTGACATTGCTATCTGACTATGACTTGTCCTCTTTATATCACTATCACACTGTAAAGTTGTCTACAAGTTTCCATCAGTTACCTGTACATCATCCAAAAGCCATTAGTAAGATGTAGCTAGAGTGTGACTGTCTATTGAAATTGAACTACCTTTTGTGACGTGTACTGTATCTCATTCTGATCACATTCAGTAAATGTCATGGCAGCCTTTCATGAAACTCACGTATCCACTTCAAGATCATTACCCTTTCCTAACAGTTTCGTATGCATAATCATCTGAACCGTTTATGAGAGGCTTACTGTCACCTTGTGGAAATGAGATCTTCATAAAAGTCTGACAACATTAAGTTAGAGATACCCGTTACTGTGATGACCTGTATGAATGTTATGATGGATTTCAATGGTGCATCTAAAACCTGAAATTGTTCTATCAATAATTGAATGCTGTTACGTTTGCAAATACATTGAAATGTCAATTTTCCCCGCATTTAATGCAGCATTATTTCGATGTCAACTTGACCTTATTGATTGCTGTGATGATGTTGAGAGTTTCACTGGAACGTGTTGTGATTTCAGGAAGGCATTTAGAGCGTACGAAGAGAGCTGGGACCGTCGGCTGCAGTTGTTGTGTTGCTGTGTGGAGAGGAAGGGACGAAACAAGGCAAGGCTACCACTATTAGCTACCATCATGGCTACCACTATTAGCTACCATTATGGCTATCATTGTTAGCTGGTGTCTTGGCTACCACTGTTAGCTACCACCATGACAAACACTTGCTGGCATTAAGGCTACCGCTATTAGTTAGCATCAAGGCTACCACTATTAGCTACCATCAAGGGTACCATTGTTAGCTAGCATATTGGCTACCACTATTAGCTACCATCACGACTAACACTAGCTAGCATCAAGGCTACCACTATTAGCTAGCATCAAGGCTACTGCTATAAACTAGCATCAAGGCTACAATAGTTAACTAGCATCAAGGCTACTGCTATAAGCTAGCATCAAGGCTACCACAATAACTAGCATCAAGGCTACCATTATTAGCTAGCATCAAGGCTACCATTGTTAGCTAGTATCAAGGCTACTGCTATAAGCTAACATCAAGGCTACAATTGTTAGCTAGCATCAAGGCTACCACTGTTATCTAGCATCATGGCTACAATTGTTAGCTAGCATCAATGCTACCACTATTATCTAGCATCAAGGCTACCATTGATATCTGAATCTGCTGTGTATCGGACCGTGGTATATTGATGGGGCACTGTATCTCTTTTCATAGCACATTGTTCTCATCAAGTATGGGTGAAATATTCCCACTGTAACGTAAAAAACTAAATCAATCAAAATCAATCAAATCAGAGCACATTGTGACATGTTTACCTTGAGTAATAGTCACTTATCAGGTCGAAATTTTATTGCATTATTTTATTAAATTGAATTATTTGATCAAGTTAACTTCAAAGTGATGTCTGAAAGAAAAAAACTACTTCTCAGCTTGAGTTTTTTTATTTTTTTTTTATTGAGCTAGTCTGCTTTTTTTTTTAATATATATGTCCAACTTCCCATCTTGAAAGTTTCAAAATAG
>JAUTBQ010184116.1:0-10781 GCA_032361185.1 Lepetodrilus ovalis | reverse complement strand
CACAACATTCCTTCCGTGTATAAAAAGGGGTCCTTTAGGGTTGGGAATGTGTCGGAATCGGGTGTTTGTGGAACACTTATGGTTGGAGATGAGATATCCGTGTCCTGACGTATCCTATACGAGGAAGGTTGCACGTCAGGATGGATATGAGCTATCTGGGTCCTGAAGTGTTACGTCACTAGATGGTCGGGGTGTCCGTCACGAGACTGTACAGCCGGTGCCAATTATCCCTGGTGATATTGAGGATCTCGCGCATCAACTGTCCCCGTACCTTTGCCACCACTGTCGCAAATTCCCATAGTTCCTTGGGGCTGGAGGTCTTTCGGCGAGGGCACAGAGACATATAGGGGCTGTCAGTCTAAATGAGCAGCCGCTCACTTGGCGTGCGCATCAGTACTTCCTTCTGGGCACGGGAGAATGACTGTACGATTCCGTTGTAGCCAAGGTATGCGTGGGGGGACTGGGCTGTCCATGCTTCCATCACTCGGAAGTCTCCGGTGAAGCAATGGACGTGGATCCTAGAGTCCATGGATTCCTCCCCCACGCTCCTCATGTTGATGTAGACACAGTTGGTGACTGCCCCGCATCGACAACGTTCGTCCTTCGCGTCTACTCTACAGTGGATGATGATGGGCATCTTGGATGGTCAGATCGTGACCAGCCTCCGCATGATCTCTTTCTGCTGGTCCCAATGGTGTGTATGGCATTGTGTGGTCCGAGAGCGACTACCTTTGGATGGGCCAGGAGGGCTTTTATCTGCTCCATATTATCGTCGAGCAAGTGGCACTTTTGGGGGTGTAGACCTATGGAGGGGTGGATCCTAGAGTCCACGATATCGTCCAGCTCTGGGTATGTCCCTGGGTCACAGTAATTGGCTACCACTGCTAGCACGGTACAACAGCCTTTCCAGGGAATTAGAGGTTGTTTTTGAAGAGTTTGGTCTGGAGTCTGTCGCGATGGCAGTGTGCGTCTATTGCACCTCAGAGGTCCTCGTTCGGTCTCTGTGAAGCCGGGATCACCGCCGTGGGTAACTTCTGAGTCCTCTTCCACATCGGTATCCCCACTCGAGGCGAGCATGGCTGTGTCCTCCAACAGACTGGTGTGGTGCAAGGGTGACCTGGACTTGGAGGGGGGGTTTTGCAGGTGCTGAAATATTTTATCAGAAATTATGCTCACCAGCCCTACTGTCCACAATCCCATCCATTTTCACTGCCTGTATCTCTACCGGAACTTTGTATACATTCATTGTGTAAGCTGCGTTTACTTGCACTTTCGGCAGTTTCGAGGAAGGAGTTACGAGCTCAACCCTCCCCCGTGAGAGTTTAAAGGTTTCTCCTCAGTTTGGTTGAAGGAGACCTGTTTGTTTACTTTGGCGCATGATGCTTCTCTCTGCCTTGGACCCTCCGCGATAAAATGCCCGGGTTGACCATACCTGTAACAGTTAGTATTGGTGGGCCTTTAGGGGCTGGGTGATCCTCTATTGTATGCCAACCTCCTTAGCAGGATCTCCATCCCAGCGATTTTCTCTTCCATCCTGGACATGCAGGTCTCCAGATCCAGAGATTTCCCTTCATGTTTGGGAGACCAGCGTGATTCCTTCCTGGATGGCCGGACTAGGTTAATAGCCAGCTCTGTCTCAAAGTCCAAAGTGTCCAAGTATTGTAGCCTCCGGATGTGTCTGGTTTATCTGAAGATGGCCTTCTGATTGTGCTGATAGGCCTTCACAGCATCAATGGCCCTCTCCACGCTGGTCACCTTTAAGTTGGCTACATGCTGACCTGCCTCTTTGTCTTCACATCCTTGACAAAGGCGCATGATGACCTGTTTCTGAACATAGTCATCTCGCCTGTTGATTATGTCACCGAATGCGATGATCGCCGTCATCCATAACCGCTCTGCCCATTACTCTAAGGTCTCTCCACTGGATTGTTTCAGGGTATAAAACATTACTTGGGCGGTCTCAGGTAGTTCTTCCTTGTCAAACCATTTCTCAAGTTTGCGGATCAAGTCCTCAAAAGGTATGTAGACATAGGGTGTAGAACTCTGAGGCCCGGTCCTTGAGGCAGAAGCAAAGATTCATTTTCTTTTGCCTTTGAGTAAGTCCCTGTACATCCATGTAGGTTTGGAACTTCAGTAGGAACGCTGACCATTGAGAAGTTCCATCTTATGTTAGACCGCGGGGGGAGATTGGCGACACCTGCTACTGGCTGTCTGTGCCTGGTTGGGTATCTGGTTGGAGCTATTTCCTCCTCCTCAGATCCTGGTGTGTTCTCCCACCTTGGCTCCCCATCTTCCTCCTTGTCTGTCCATGATTGGTCCATTTCTAGAGCAGGGGGGAGATTCTCCATAGCTAGGTTTCTTCTCCTTTTCTGGAATGTGGAGGTTTCCTGTGTCATTTTCCCACCGGTTTCCAAACTGTCTCAGTAACGAGGTTGGTAGATGGCTTTACTCTTGTATACTGGCCTCATTAACATTTTCTAATTCCAATTTCTGTCTTTCTTTCAGCGCACCGGTTTTCGTGATTATCTCAGCTATTCTTTGGTTTTCTCTCAACTGGACAGAGGAGATTTGGCTCGTTATTGATCTGTCACTGGCGACCGACGCAACACTTCTCGACATCAATTTCTCTAGATCCTCTTCTGTCTGCTGGGGTTGGGAATGGCTTCGCAGGACGTAGGCTTCTAATTCCATCTTCATGACCTTCAGAATGTTGTCCTGTATGTCGCGTTCCCTCTCATAATTCGTGATTTCTGCGTCGGTGGTTAGAATACCGTCAAGTTCAAACCTCGTCTCATATAATTCATCGTAGTCTTCTAACCATTTAGCGTAATCATTCCTGACAGTATCGGCTTCTTCTTTATAATGAGTTCCGGTTTTCATTTTAGCATTGATGTTCTCATATGCTCTCTGTAGCTGTTTAAACAGACGCTTAATCCTCTTGACTTTGACATCCATGTTGTACGCGTGGCCCTTTTCAGTCAGTTTTCTGATCCGTGAACTCTCTTCCGTGTCACTCATGTTATCAAGTACGAGCCTGTAGTGTCAACGCTGTTTCTCATAGATTTCTCAGTAGTCAGTAGACAGTAGACAGGTTGATTTATCATTTAATAATAATTGTTTCTCATAGATTTCTCAGTAGACAGTAAACAGTATGTATTTCTCATAGACAGTATATAGACAGTTCTCTTAGATTTCTCATTGACAGTATGTAGACAGGTTGACTGAAAATAGATAATATCAGTCTTAAATAAAGAACTAATTAAATTTAAGCAATAACCCAACAACTTAAGAAAGCCGGCTATAACGACTTTACGGCTATAACGACTTTACGGTTATAACGACTTTACAAGACTTTACGGTAACCCACGGCTGTACTGCCGTGTCAAAACAATATTGAATAAACGCAAATAATATGCTTAAATTATATATGACAACAGTTCTATACTGAACTAAAGGTTGCACAACACGTTTATCAATGAATTTAAAACACAAACAGGGCTAAATTGTTATCTACAGACCACTAGTTGGGGCTCGTAAATTGAAACTTCCTTTTGGCTCAAGCACATGTTTTCTCACTCCCGAGTAGCCTCCCTTGCCTAGCATAGGCTAAAACAATGACTTTCGCAATTTACGGCGCGTTCAAAACTATAACATTATAACAGATTATAATTTTGTAACAAACTTAGAATATATATTTTAAATACTATTACTAACAGTAGTACAGTTATGCAACCAAATAAAAATGCTATTTTGGACATTACACACCGACCCCCAATTGTTAACCAATAGGCTAACAATTATAATTTACAACAAATGGACAAAATAAACAAACTTATACCTCAAGTGTACTACACTTTAAATATTGCGAGAAAAATTAATGATCTCGCCAAATACCTAAGTGGCTAACTAACAAATTAAACAAGTGTTAAAAACCACATTTCCTATTTCTGACACATCTAACATATATATAGCAATAACTAGCATATAAATAATCTATATGTTCACAACAGGTTCATATCGAACTAGAGTTCGTCTGCTTCCAGCAGAGAGCACAATTTACTAATTGGACGCAGAAAAGTACCAGTCTGCGTTTTGACTTCGACAATTCTGACCAATCCCTTTTGGTCCCTTTTCACATTGATCACTCGTCCTAGTGACCAGGCATGTCTCGGAGCACTGTCCATCACAAGCACGACATCACCAGTTTTCATTTTTTTCTGAGTTTTACACCATTTCTGTCTTTGTTGCAACAATGGGAGATACTCTCTCACCCACCGCTGCCAGAATTGGTCTGCCAGGTATTGTACCTGTCGCCAACGGGTTCTCAACACGTTATCTTCTTTGTAGAACAGTCCTGGGGGGAATACTTCTCGTTTGCTGAGGAGAAGCAAATGATTCGGCGTTAAAGCCGCAAGGTCACTGGGGTGTTCCGAGTTTTTAGTTATGGGTCGCCCGTTGAGAATCGACTCGGCTTCGCAGAAGAATGTTTGTAGGCACTCATCGTCGAGACGATTCACTTGATGCTCCATAAGCGAAAACAGAATTTTCCGAATCGAACGAATAATCCTTTCCCACACGCCTCCGTGATGGGACGCATATGGTGGATTGAACTCCCAGTCTATGTTGTCTTGGAGCAGCGTCTGGTGGATTTTGGATCGGTTCCATTTCGATATTTCCTCCCTCAGCACTCTTTCCGCACCCACTAGATTCGTTCCATTGTCCGATCTCATAACCTTCACTGGGCCTCTTCTGGCTACGAATCGGCGAATCGCGTTAATGCAGGAGTCTGTATCTAATGAGTGTGCAAGTTCTATGTGCACAGCTCTGCAGGCGAGACATGTGAAGATTACACCATATCGTTTCACATTTGCACGACCACGTTTCACATAGAAGGGTCCAAAGTAGTTGACACCCACTCTCGTGAACGGGGGCTCTCCCGGGGTGACGCGATCCAGCGGTAGATCTGCCATCTTCTGTACATTGGTATCCGATCTGTATTTACGGCACGACACACACTTCGACACTATGCCTTTAATAATGGCTCCTGCTCCCGGGATCCAGTATTTCTGTCTCAGGCTGGCTAGCATACTGTTTTTGCCAAAATGACCCACTGATCTGTGTACATGTTCTAGCACAAGCTTGGTCACTGGGGAATGTTTGGGTATTATGGCAGGGTGTCTTGCGCCGTAAGGCAACTGCGATCGATCAAGGCGACCTCCTACACGGATAGTGCCTTTCACAAGTATCGGGTCCAGCCTATAGAGTGAGCTTCCTCTCGGGAAGGCCTTCTTGTCATCTGGATTCTTGCCAGCTTGTTTGAGGTAGGCAAGTTCTTTTCCGAAGGATTGTTCTTGAACATACTGAATCACAGCATCTTTTGCTTCATCGAGAATGTCTCGTGACTTTTAGATTTATATTCTCATCTTTCTCTCCATTTCTCACCGACACTTTGTTTTTGAGATACTTCTTCACGATGACGAAGTACGCCACACGTCTCCTCAATTTGTTCCAGTCCGATAATGAATTCAACAGTTTATCCATGCTGTTTCTCGGCTCCGTTTGAATCGCACAGTTGGTAGTTGGCTTCTTAATTTCTGGATCACATTCTGGAATCATCGTCTGAATGTTTTCTCGAGGCCACATATTTTCTGGTTCCCACAGGTATTTTGGGCCTTTAATCCAATTGGTGTCTCCCAGGAATTTGTCCATATTCGCTCCTCTTGAAGCAAGATCTGCCGGATTTAGCTTGGAGTTCACAAAGCGCCATTGCTCTGGACTCGAGGCCTCTCGGATTGTCGCGATTCTGTTAGCTACGAAGGTGTGGAAGCGCGCAGTTTGGTTTCTGATATATCCAATAACCGACATGCTATCGGTCCAGAACACAGTTTCGGAAATGTTGTACTGGAGTTCGCGTGTTATCATCTTGCTCATGCGTGCAGCAACGGTGGCAGCAGTCAGTTCCATGCGCGGCACCGATACCTTCGTCAGTGGGGCAACTCTGGACTTGGCCATGACAAAGCAGCATCTCACTTCATTCTTCTCATTAAGCGGATGTAGGCAACAATTCCGTAGCCAGCGTCACTTGCGTCGGAGAACAGGTGTAGCTGGCAGGATATGACTGTACCAAAGTTCTCAGGCTTATAACAACGTTCAATTTTCATGTTCTCAAGTTTGGGCAGGTCACACAACCACTGTTCCCATTTTCGTTGTAGTCTATCTGAGATGGGGTCGTCCCAGGACAGGTTTTCTTGGCATAGAGCTTGGAGTAGCTGCTTGGCGGGCAGGACAGCGGGTGCTGCAAATCCCAAGGGGTCGTACACGCTACTTGTTACGGACAAGATTCCTCTCTTAGTGCATGGGTGCGTCTTCTCAGTAATCTTGAATCCGAGCTCGTCTGTCTCAGTCAGCCAATACACGCCGAGTGCACGTTCATTCGGCAGGTCGTCAAGTTCTAAGTTGAGATTCTTCAAGTCCTTGGCTCTATCTTCTTGAGGTATGGTTTCCATAACTTGACGGCTATTGCTGACCCATTTAGCAATATTGAAACCTCCTTGGTCGCACAGGTCTGTGACTTCTCGTATCATGTGAGAGGCGGCGTCTACGGATTCCGAGGATGCGAGGCAGTCATCCACGTAGAAATTCTTGCGAATTACATCTGTAATTTCTGGAGGGTAGCTGTCTTTGTTTTCTTCTGCAGTTTTCTGTAGTGCGTAACTGGCGCAGCTTGAGGACGATACAGTTCCGAACATGTGCACTTTCATTCGGTATATTTCTGGGTCACGGCTGTAGTCACCATCGGTCCACCAGTAGAATCTTTGAAAGTCCTTATCTTCGTCATAGACCTTCACCTGATAGTACATAGATTCCACATCGCCCATTACTGCCACTGGCTCTTGGCGAAATCGGAGCAAAGTTCCTATAAGGTTGTTTGTAAGATTTGGTCCTTGAAGTAGCACATCATTCAGCGAAACGCCTTGGTATTTGGCGGCACAGTGAAACACCACTCGAATCTTGTTTGGCTTCTTCGGGTGATATATGCCGTGATGGGGTATGAACCACGTCTTTCCTTCTGGGCCCGTCTTCTCTCTTTCCGGCACTTTCTCAGCATAGCCTTTCCGTATCACATTTTCCATGAAATTATTGTAGTCTGTATGGAAATGAGGATTCTTCTCAAACCTTTTCTTCAGTCCCTGTAGTCTCTGAAGGGCATACTTCTCATTATCAGGCATCTCAATGTTGTCATCTCTAAACGGAAGTTTGATATGGAAATGTCCGTCTTTCTTCTCAGCTGAGCCATCGACTTTGTTGAGGAACAGTTTGTCTTCTTGCGACATCTCCTTCACATCTTCCACAGCTTTCTCAGGAAAGTCGATGTTCATATTTCGTCTCACCAGCTCGTCAAGTTTTCTCATGCTTTCAACTTCCTGTATGGCTGTCACCTCGGTTCTCATCACCGGTGATCTGTCATCGCTATCCTCTTCGTCTGATGGTCTCATCACATTCCACAGGATCCAGCCTAATCGGGTCTTTGTTGCATGCGGGCTCCCTGATTTGCCTGTTCTTGTACGCATCGGGAACATTGTTTCCGATCAGCAACTCAATGTCGCAGTCTATTTGCGGCAGTTCTATGTCCTGAAGGTGAGGGTATTGAGACACGTCGTCAGCGGTAGGAATGTGTGATCTTGACAGTGGCAGATGATCTTTGGTGTAGACTGGTGGCAGTGTGACCATGTTGTCTAGTCCAAGGTCACAGACTTGCAGGCCTTGAATGATCGTCGTATCCATAGTGTGGGGGCTGCCCATAGTGTCAATGGTTATCTTCATAGGCTTGCCGCTGCAGTCCAGTTTTTTCATGAGTGAGGTAGAGCAAAACGAGATACTGCTGCCTGGGTCCAAGAAAGCATAGGTTTCTACAACTCTCAAACTATTTGTCATCTTCACCTTGACAGGTATTACTGCCATCGTAGTTTTACTGTCGCCGACCCCCGTAGACATGTTTAAGGTGCTCACCGCATCTAGGCATGCTTCTTTTCTATAGGTCTGGCTTCCTCCTTGTTGTTGAATATGAAGAATGGTCTGATGAGCACGATTGCAAACATTGCACTTAGCAAATCTGTTGCAGTTGGAACTGATATGTCCACGAACAAGGCATCTAAAGCACAGGCCTTGACTTCTCAGAAAGTTAATCTTGTCAGTGTGTGGCAACGAGCAAATGTTCTCACAGTTCTTGAGTGGGTGAAGTCCCTTGCAATACGTGCATTGTGTATTGTGCTGCGTTATCTTGTTATCTCGTCTTGGTTCTTTCTCGTAATATTTTGTGTTGCTGTACTTGACTTTACTTTCTGGCTTGTTTTCCACGAGGTCCGTGGCGTAACTTTTCTTAATCTGTGGACGCGTCATCGGGGAGTAGGCCTTGTGCATCGTCTGTTCCATCTTGAGTGCGTCTCTTCCATACACCGGATCTGTAGCTTTTCTTGCTTCCCACTTCACGAATTTCACTAATTGACTGAATTTGACCGACTGGCTTCTGTCCTTGGTTTTCAAGACTTCGTTCCTCCATTTATCGTGGAGGTGGAATGGAAGTTTGGCAACTAGTTTACGAACATTGTCCGGGTACTCTAGCCCTTTGACCGCATCTATGTTGGCAGCTGCATTTTCACATTCATTGAGGAATATTGCGTACTGGACCAACGCCTTGGCATCATCTGGTTTCACGACCGGCCATCCGAGAGCTCTCTTGACGAAGGCTGTAGCAATCGTTTCTTCATTTCCATATCTCAGTCGTAGTTCTTTAAGAGCAGCTAGATATCCCACAGCAGAATCCAGATAGCTGAAACTTGACACCACCTGGTGCGCTTCTCCAATTGTGAATTGCTCTAGATAGCTCGTTCTTTCATCATCATCGTCTGTGTTTGCCACTATCTTTACGCGGAACTGACGCATGAATTTCGCATAGTCTGTAGGATTCCCGGAAAACTTGTGGATTTCCGGCACAGGTTTTCTTAGCTGCTTGACCACAGCATCAATAGCCTGATTGGAGTCGGGGCTGTATGTGTGATGCTCTTGGGTCTTGTGTTCCACAGCTTGGTCGACGTCGAATTCAGCAACGGCCTTCATCTTGGCTTCAGAAATTCTCAGCTCCGTGGCAAGTTTCAGTTCATCTTCTCTCATTTTTAGTTTCAGCTTTTCTAATTCCAATTTCTGTCTTTCTTTCAGCGCACCGGTTTTCGCGATTATCTCAGCTATTCTTTGGTTTTCTCTCAACTGGACAGAGGAGATTCGGCTTGTTATTGATCTGTCACTGGCTACCGACGCAACACTTCTCGACATCAATTTCTCTAGATCCTCTTCTGTCTGCTGGGGTTGGGAATGGCTTCGCTGGACGTAGGCTTCTAATTCCATCTTCATGACCTTCAGAATGTTGTCCTGTATGTCGCGTTCCCTCTCAAAATAGGTGATTTCGGCGTCGGTGGTTAGAATACCCTCAAGTTCAAACCTTGTCTCATATAATTCATCGTAGTCTTCTAACCATTTAGCGTAATCATTTCTGACAGTATCGGCTTCTTCTTTATAATGAGTTCCGGTTTTCATTTTAGCATTGATGTTCTCATATGCTCTTTGTAGCTGTTTAAACAGACGCTTAATCCTCTTGACTTTGACATCCATGTTGTATGCGTGGCCCTTTTCAGTCAGTTTTCTGATCCATGAACTGTCTTCCGTGTCACTCATGTTATCAATTACGTGTCGTTTAGCGTCTTCTACCTTCCGTTTCACCTCGTATACTTCTTGGTCTTGCCTTGATGGTTGCCTCCTTGTTTCCTCTGATGGTGCCGTTATTTCCCCATCCACTTCCTCTTTTATTTGGAGGATGGGGGTTGGTTTTAATTCATATTGCCTCTGAGATTGAAACAGTTTGGGTCGAGTGCTCTGCTGTAGCGGTTCCAGTTGTGGCTGGAGTTGGGGTGGAGAGGATGACGCGAGGGGGTTAGATAGAACCTGGACAGTCTCTAATCCGGTTTCCGGTTTTGGTCGTCCGGTGATCTCGCATATTGCTTGTAGCATATTTTGGTCGCGCTCCATCTCCATTTGTTCCGTAAAGTCGAGTTTAGGGAGAATGGCAAAAATTGCACGTTTTCAACGATCTGAATTTACTTACCGTTAAAGGTGCGTTTTTGTCGCAGAAGTTCAGAATGGTTTCTGTTAGCGCTGTGTGCTCCTGTAGTTCTTTGAAGATACACTGGTTGATGTTCAACTTGGCGACTGTGCTTTCGACCATTTTAGCGATGATCCTATCAACGCGATAACAATTTCTGCTTAGTGTAGGGTATTCTTCACACACACCAGGGAGATTGGAGTGCAAGATGTGTGGTATGTAAGCTAACACTATGAATTTATGCAAGAATTTGGAATAGAATGTGTTTACTGCTATAGTTATATTTAATGAAATATGCAAAGCCGAAATAATTATTATACAGTAGGTATACTAAAGTTGAATCACGACACTAAGATAACACAATAGTAAATAAATAAACAACACAATAAACAACACAATAAACAACACTGATGCATACATATACAACTATACCCTATTCACTTCCTGGCCTTCCGATTGTCCTCAAATTTGTCTGCGTGTCTGACCTTGTTGCAACGGTCATCCAAGCATGCTCTCAGGTTCTCCGGGTTGTGCCAGATCATCCGGTAAAGGTATGCTTGTACCTTTGCCATACGTGTGTTTACGGGCATTGAACACATCCTCTCTGTCTTGCATATGGATAAATGTA
>JAUTBQ010184105.1:0-10782 GCA_032361185.1 Lepetodrilus ovalis | reverse complement strand
TACCTGCACTTTTAACTACCTGGTTATTAAGGATATGGCTTATGAAAAATATCGGTTTTTTAAATGGAGATGGGCTTGGTTTTATCATAGAGATAAATGAGCTTTTATTGTTGAGTTTATTGATAATTATATAAGGAATGAATATGTTTGAAATGGGTGCAAAGTTTGATGATGGTTGGAGTGTAGAAAAAGATGAGAAGAAGAAAGTTTCAAAAGAGATAAAACCACCTCAAAAACACCAACTTCACTTCGCAAAAGAGAAAAGAAGAGGTAAGGTTGTAACTATAGTAAAACCATTTTTCATGGATAAAAAAGAGCTTCAGGTAGTATTGAAAACTTTAAAGAAAAAGCTAGGAACTGGTGGAACTCTCAAAAGTGATAGTTTAGAATTTCAAGGAGAAGTAAAAGAGGCTCTAAAAACTATACTTACAGAGTTATCTTTTAAATTCAAATAAGCCAATTGCTTAGGTCAAATATCCCCTCCGTAACCATCACACTTTTCCATCCAGATGCATCTAGGTACATCAACTTCCCTCCAAAATGACCTATAGCATACTGCTCTTTGTAGATTGGAAATGTTCCCATATTTAGTGAAGTAAAGATTTCAGATGCATTTTTTGGATTTTTATACATGCTAAAATCACAAAGATGTATAGCTTTTAGAGTATCAAGCAACATCTCATTTTCTATCAAAGCACTACTTACTGTGTAGTACATAGGGTATGATACTGGTGGGTCTTTTATAAGCTCTGTTATATAAATTCTCTTTTTTTTCTTTTTAAACATGGGGATAGTTTAGCAAAAAAAATTTACAAATCATTTTTTTATTTCAAATTGAAATATTAGAGAGGGATTTTACAACCTCTCTAATTTAGATATTATTTAGAGATATAGTTTTTATCATCATTTTTTATTTTATTTGCATCACATGCGTATTGGTCTGCTTCTAGTGGACTTCCTTCTCTCACTCTTGGTGCTACAAGATTTGATGGGTTGTAAGTTAATTTTTCTGTTAACTCTGCGATGTCAGTTCTAAAAGGGCTATCTTCATTTAGTAATTTATCTCCATTTACATCTACCGTTCCAACTTTTCCTGCAAGTCTTCCCCACTCTATCCATGAACCATCAAATAGTTTTGTATCAACATGCAATATATCAGTACCGATAAATGCAGGAAGTGCAGCTCTTGTTCCAGTTCTACAGTATGTATAGAGAGTTTGAGTTTTTGGATCAAATCCGTTTTGTGTTAATATATTTAGCATATCATCTGTATTTTTATACTTATAAGATGCATCTAAATCATCTACTTGACCATCTCTATTTGTATCTATGGTTACATCATCTCTTACTATAAAGTTTGTATACTCGATATGTTTTGCACCTTTGATGTGTCCTTCTATCGCAGTAAAACATTGTTCATCGTGATTTGGTCCACAAATCTTTGCTTCTGTTTTTGACATTTTAACACTATTGTTTGCGTTGTATTCATCTGCACTTCTTGAATCTAGTATAAAAGAGTTTGCTGGACAATTTTTTACAACATCCATCATCTCTGTAAGTGTAGCCATGACATCTTGCTTTAGTGTTTTTACCTCTTTTATAGAGTGTGTCCCACTCATTGGAGGTTTTGAAGATTCTGCTACAAACAAATCATCAATTGACTCTTGTATAGAAGGATTTGTCTGAGAATTTAACATATATTGGATATTTCCATCCAAAACAGCATAGTGTTTAAGTCCCCAATACTTCATAGACCAAGCAAATCTAGCAGTTGCTGCTGCATTTTCTGACATACCTTTTGCTTTTTTATCTCCTCCAGCTACTATCAAAATCATATCATTAATAGGGTCTATGTCATACATCATAAATGCAGCATCCATCATTTCACCACTTAAAACTGCTTTTGGAATAACTGAAACACCATCAGTTCTATCAAACATTGGATCTGTATTACTACAACCTCCAGCTTTATCAAATGTAAATACATTTTTATCATCATGTTTAACAAATGTATGAGCACTATCACTTAAAAATGCTTCACCTACTTGCAAAACAATAAGTTTTCCAGTAACTCCACATGGTCTGTTTTCCTGCCAATTGTTTACCCAATTTACCATAGTTTTTGCATCTATTACGTGAGGATTATCTGAAAAGTCTTGGGTACTTAACTTTGTAACTTCTTTTGTTTGATTTTTTGCAGTACTTGATAGAATTTTTGTATTTTGTGCTAGTAACTCTGATTCTACTGATGTTTTAGAACTATCACTTCCACATCCTGTTATCACACTTACAATTGCTGCTGCACATATAGCTATACCGATTTTTCTCATATCTAACTCCTTTAGTTTTTGTAAAGAGAAGTATATGAAAACTCTGTTAGCTATGTGCAACTAAAGTGTTAGCGAAGTGTTAGTGTAATCCCGAAGTATATGATAGAGATTGAAGTATATTATTTGCCATTTGCATAATTCGAAATCACATCCTATAACCAACCTGTACACTGTAACTGTTGCTAGTAGTATCTTTATCTAATCCATGAGAGAGTGATAGTGTAGAGTAAACTTTTTTATTTATATTATAGTAGGTAAAACATGAGATACTTTTTATTCTATCTGCTGACTTTATAACTGAATCACCTATGTAATAGGACAAAGAACTATATATATCAGGTGTAAAACTATACCCAGCCCCAAAACTAAGAGAATTTGTATTTTGGTATGTTAGGTATTCTAAATCATCATCACCAATTCTAGTAAATGTATAGTTTGCAAAAATTGAAGCTTTATTTATAAAATAGTTTGAACTTATAGAGTAATAAAAGTCAAATCCATTATTCCCCATACTCCCCTTATAGTTTGGTATAGCTATACCCCCACCCAATGATATATTTAAGTTTGGTAACAGTTGATTTAATTTATACATCATGGATAATCTTGTATCTGAAAAAGATGCGTCATCATACTGTTTTAGTGGAGTGTTTTTTGAGTTAAAGTGAGAGATTTGTAGCATTATTTTTATCTTTTTTATCTCATAGTCAAGTTCAAAAGATTGGGAAAGCGTTTTTGTAACATTTTTATATTGAGAATGATAATCCGAATACCCAGCACCTATAACTAAAGTAACTTTTCCAATCTCTTTAGCCATTGGAACTTTTTTGATAGTACATCCATCTTTATCAACCAAATCAGCAAAAGATGTATTTGGGCATCTATCATGTTTATCAGAGACACCATCAAAGTCGCTATCAACATAGGCATATAAAAAATTTTGCAAAAGTACTGTTATGATTAACAATTTTACAAAGGACATAATTAAAACCTCCCAGATGATGGAGTAGATTTACTACCAGATGAACTACCACCTGAACTACTTGGTGATGGAGTACTAGTTGTCGTCGATGGCGTGTATGTTGGTGTTGGCTCTGTATATGTCGGCGTTGATGGCGTGTAGGTTGGTGTTGGTTCTGTATATGTTGGCGTCGATGGCGTGTATGTCGGTGTTGGCTCTGTATACGTCGGCGTTGATGGTGTATAGGTTGGTGTTGGTTCTGTGTATGTTGGAGTTGATGGTGTGTACGTCGGTGTTTGTTCTGTGTATGTCGGCGTTGATGGTGTATACGTTGGTGCTGGTTGTGTATATGTCGGCGTCGATGGTGTGTATGTTGGTTTCGGTTCTGTATATGTCGGCGTTGATGGTGTGTAGGTTGGTGTTGGTTGTACTACTGGTTTTATAGGTGTTTGAATTGATGGTGTAGATGGTTGAGTATTCGGTTGCGGTGTATTATTTGGTTTAGTGACTGGTGTTGGAATTTGTTCAGGTATATTTAATGGCTTTATAGGTTTATCTACAACTGGAACTATGATTTGTTGATCTTGTTGTTGATGAATTTGATTTATAGTATGTATATCATTTGCTATATTTGCAGTTTGTTGAGCCTTCAAACTCTCTTCTTGATATCTTGTAACTGCTCTGGCTTGTTCAAGTGCATTCATCTGTGCTATCTGTTTTTTAAGTTCATTTACAAGTATATAGCGTTGACTTTCTGTTGCATTTTTTATCTGTGCTATTTTAGCATCGATGTCATTTGCAAAAATTGTTTGATTTAACAATAACAATATCGTAATAGTTGATAATTTCATTTCTTTTCTTTTCTTAGTCTTTATTTGTCTTTATTTTGTAAATTATATCATACCTTTGTTACCGATGAGTTAGTTCCTTTAAATCCAATATAAATTTGCTACCCTTATCTTTACTAGTTGTTACATCTATAGATATATTTAACTCATCACAAAGTTTTTTAACTATATGTAAACCTATTCCTGTGCCTCTTTCACTTTCAGTATAAAACCGTTCAAATATCTTTTGGGGATTTTTTATACCAATTCCAGTATCAATAATCTCTAAAGTTTTTCTTTTCTTATCTATTTTAGTGATAATTTTACCATTGGTATTATTATATTTTGCTGCATTTTCAAGGATATTTGACAATACTCTTGAAAAGGCATTTTTATTTGCTCTTAATTTAAGTGTTATAGTATCTATTTCCCATTTTATATCTGGATAAATTTTTTGAAGATTTCTCTGCTTATGGACAATTAAATCTTTTAAATCAAACTCCTCTTTTTGTGTCTTTAACTCACCAAGATATGCTCTTAAGTTCTCTTCAAGTGCCAGTATAGTTTGTGTACTTTGTTGAATCCTCAACACTTTTTGTCTATTTTTACCATCACACTCTAGTAGCGAGCTATTTAAAACGATTGACGCGATTGGGGTATTAAAATCATGAAGTATATCTTTTATAAACTCTTCAATTGTAACAATTGCTTTTTTCATCGGATATAGTGCATATAATGAAAACAAAACTGACATAACTGCTATCAACAACAGATAAAATATAAACCTTATTCCATCTTCTTTTAGTATATCAAATCTCTCTTTTTTATATTTATCAGCCACATAGTGAAGACTTAAAAAATAATCTTTTGAATTTGGTACAGTAAAGTATGCTTCAAGTCCACTATTTACGCTATATAAAAAAAGTGGTTTTTTACCCTCTTTGTCCACAAAATCTATCTTAAAATCTGGACACTCCAAATCAAAACTACATAACCGCATCTGCGAAAAAATCTTTTGATCTAAATCACTAAGCTTCTGTTTATAATCAAGATAAAATATCAAACCTAAAAAAAGCCCAAGTGAGATAAAAAATAGTAAAAAATTTTTAAGAAGTGACTCTATCTCATGTTTTTTCAAGTATATACCCTAAACCTCTTACATTTGTTATGTCTATCTCAAGTTTTTGTTTGAGTTTTGCCATAGCAACTCTTAGGGCAGTATTTGAAGGTTGTTCAAGAAGATCCAATAGTGTCTCTTTTAGTGTAAGTTTTCCTATGTTATGCATAAGAGAATCAAAAAGTCTTATCTGCACACTACCAAGCGAGATGATTTTTCCATCTTTATAAACTTCTTTAGTGTTTGGATGATATTCAATCGATTTATAAACAATCATATTTTGCGTACTACTTTTTAACTTGCTATCTACTCTTAACAGTAACTCTTGTGGGAAAAATGGCTTTTTAAGATAATCCTCAGCCCCAGCTTCAAATGCTTTAGTAATAGAATCAAGATCAACAAGTGCAGTGATATATATAGTAGGTGTATCATCTCCAGAATATCTCAAATCTTTTAAAAGGTCAATTCCATTTATCTCTGGTACATTTATATCAAATATATATAACTCATAACTATTGTCATAACAAAGTTCTGCAGCTTCTTCTCCATCGTTTGCCAAATCTACACTATATCCAGCATCTTGTAAAATCTCCACGATAGTAGCACTTAATACTCTATCATCTTCAAGTAATAAAATTTTTGAGCTCAATTTATCTTCCTAAATTATATCTATTCTTAATAATTATATATACATTTAATTATAGCTAAATTTTTAGAATATTACTAACACTTCACTAACACTTTGCTTGCGATATGGTAACACTCATGTACTATACTTTCAGAGTAACAAAAATAAAACACAGGAGGACGAGATGAAATTAAGACTTTCAATCGCAACATTACTTTTAGGAGCTGCTACAGTTGTATCAGCAGGTGGATTTATGGGTATGGGTATGAACCATGCAAATCAAGGTGCTCAAGCTGGACAAAGTGCTGCAAACGCTGGTGCACAAGCTGGTCAAGACGCTGCAAATGCTGGTGCTAGAGCTGGTCAAGATGCTGCAAACCAAGGTTCAAGAGCTGGACAAAGTGCTGCAAATCAAGGTGCACAAGCTGGTCAAAATGCTGGAAACAGAGGAATGCACTTTTTCAGATAAGCTAACTTTAAAACCCTATAAAGCTATACTTATAGGGTTTTACTTATGATAACTTTCATACTATGCTCTTCCCCAGATTGAAGTACTATCTCTTCATCACCAATATTTGCACTCTCAACACAAAGCATATTTTTATACCCATCTTCATCAAAGTCAGACATTTTCGATGATTTTTCAATCCATGGATTCCAAACAACAGTACTTTTACTATTTTCTTTTTTGATAGAAATTTTACGATTATATCCATCATCTTTTATGATACATTCATCTTCAGTATCTTGATAAATACGGTCAATTTCTGCATCTATTTTTATGACTTTATTTTGAGATTTTTCTCTATCTCCATCAAGACTATCGATGTACTTTTGACCTTGTAAGCCTGTTAAACTTACATTTTTTATATCAGAGATATTAAAATAAGAGTGCAAAGCTTCAGTAAATACAAATGCTTCTTCATCAAGGTTTTTCATAGTCAATTCAAGCTTCAATACTTCAGAAACCTCAACACGAAGATTTGCTACAAACTTATAATCCCAATCATCCGATACAAGTTCAAAGCAGATAAAAGGTGAACTATCTTCATCTACACCACTCTCTACCACTTCCCATGTAGAAATCCTTGCAAATCCATGACTTGGAGCAAAAGCACCTCCAAACCAAGGTAAACAAATTGGAATACCTCCTCGTATAGCTTTATCGTTTCGATAAATTGCCTTTGAGCTTAACCACAACAAATCATCACTTCCATTTGGGATAAAAGAGAGAACTTGGGCTCCATGAAGTGCTATCTTGCAACGGCTATATTTAGAATAAAGCGTTACAAACGGTGGATAATCCTCTATCAGTTTTTCAAAAACAATCTTTTTATCAATCCCAAATTTTTCACTAATCATAAAGTTTTCCTTTCAAATCAATATAAGTCAAATAAACTCTCAAATCAAACTCTAATTGATGATAATTTGGCTCCATATACTCACACAATTTATAAAATGGTTTGTTATGTTCCTTCTCTTTAAAATGAGCCAATTCATGGGTAACTATCATCTTTAAAAACTCTTCTGGCATGGATTTGAACATAGTTGCTACTCGTATCTCATTTTTTGCTTTTAATTTTCCACCTTGAACTCTAGAGATAAAGGTATGAGTTCCGAGTGCGTCTCTTATGATATTTATCTTTCCATCATATTTTACTTTGCTTAGAGGAGCTGTCTTTTTCATAAAACTGTTTTTGATATCTATCGTATAATTATAAAGTGCTTTATCTGTTTGGATGTTGTGTTTTTTTGGGTATTTGTCCAAAAGATAAGTGCCTAGTTTTTCATTTTCAATCATCTTTTGAACGCTATCTGTAAGTTTTTTAGGATAATGAATAAGAAATTTTGATGGCACTACTTCTCTTTTGTACTCTCTAAAGCTAAGTTATTTAACCCATGTTTATTTAATAAATCCAACAATTTTACAACTCTTTCATAAGAGACATCTTTGTCAATTCGGACATTTATAGGTTTCAACTTATCACTTACATCTTTAAAAGATACATCTAACTCTTCAAAAGTTATCTTTTTCCCTTTTAGTGCTACTTCATCTTTTTTAAGCTCAATATTTATATCCTCTTTTTTAATCTCTTGTGTTGCACTATTTGCATCTGGCAAGGTTAAAAGAAGTGCTAACTCTTCTTTTTTAAAAGTTGAACTAACCATGAAGAAGATTAAAATTAAAAAAACAACATCTATCAAAGGAGTTAAATCAGGGCTTATATGTTCTCTTCGTTTCATATTAATGTCTCCTTTTTACTAAGAAAATTCCTCGTACTAAAGCTTTGTCCTTGGCAAGAGAAAAATAAATTTTTCATATCAATTTCCGTATATTTTCAAACTTAACTGTGTATTTAACTTAGCTTCCAACTTATCCAACATCCCAACAAGATAGTTATATCCGATATAGTGAGGGATAGCAACAACAAGTCCACCAACAGTTGTGATAAGTGCTAAAGAAATCCCACTAGCAAAAACGCTAGGATCTCCAAGACCTTGTTTTGAGATAGCTTCAAAAGCTCCTAAAACTCCGATAACAGTTCCCAAAAGTCCTAAAAGTGGAGCGATAGAAGCAATGATGCGAATAGTACTTAAACCTTTTTCATAACTAACCATTTTCTCTGTTAGTAAATCTTTTCCTAAAGCTAGTTGTGACTCTTTATCTCCACTCATATTTTCATAGATATCTGAAATAAAACGATTATCTTTTGTTTTTATAAACAAAAACTGTAAAAATTTAAATATCATTATCGTAAAACCTATGATATTTAATCCAAGCAGAATATACATAATAATCCCACCCTTATCCATGTAGTACATCAAATCCATCTCTATCTCCTATTTATTTTAATTACGCTGTGTGAGCAAAGCCCACGCACAGTAAACCGTGCTTTCATCTTCTTATTAACCTAAATTCTATTGGTATCGTTATATCCATGTGTTGTTCCTTTAATTCATCTGGTATAGGTCTCAATGAGACTCTTTGCAGGGTTTTTCTTGCTCCTTTGCCTAATAGCTTTTTAGGAGAGTTTAAAATCCTTATATTTGTTATCTGACCATCTTTAAGCACTTTAAATGCAACCTCAACTATCCCTTGCATCCTAAGTCTTTTTGCCATCTTTGGGTAGAAGAGGTTTTCTCTTATTTTTCTTCTTATCTCGCTAGTGTACTCATCTTTTATGGAAGTTGTATCTACTATTTCTACTGGTGCAATTACCTGCTCGATGATAGGCTCTTCTATGATAGGTTCAGGTACTGGTTCTGGGACGATAACTGGCTCAACTTTTTTTGGTTTTTTAACTATCTTTTTTCGTTTTGGCTTAGGTTTTGGTTTGGGTTTTGGCTTCACAATCGGCTTAGGTTCTGGATCGGGTGGAAGTATGATAGGTTCTACTTTTGGTTTGGGAGGTATGGGAACAGGTTTTTTAACTTGTACACGACTTAATGTTATACGATGCACTTTTGCTTTGGGCTTTGAGATGGCATTTTGTTTTGCGATATACGATTGCAGAGCAAAAAAGTGCACAACTGCAACAATGATAAAAACACCTAAAAAACCAAACTTCCCCAAAGATAACCCTAAAATCTATAATTTATATGAAATGCTGGTAAAAATCCCATCTGATGATACTCACCATCTTTTTCAAAGTTGTCATTGTACTCAATCCCTGCTACATTCTCCCTAAAGAGGGAAGTTATATTCATAAGTTCTATTGAAAACTCTAGACTTTGATTTTTTGCATACTTTATAGTTTTACCTATCTGTATATCTAAATCAAGGTTACTAGGAAGTCTTGCACTATATGGTTTTCCATAGATAGGTTTTTTATAGTTTTTACCATCATATGTATAATCTTCAGTACCCATGATAGGAGTATAAGGTGCTCCATCATTATACTTTAAAAAGCTAGATACCCTCCAACCATTGTCAAATCTATAATTTGTATTTAGTTGCAAAGTATTTGGTATATCTCCTTGAAATCTATACTGTTTTTTATCATTTGCATAAATTTGTCGTTTTGCTTTTACAAAAGTATATGCAGCGATAATATCAAAATTTGAAATTCTCTTTTTATAAGTTACATCCAGACCATAAGCCTCACCCTCTCCTACTGCTTTGTAGTTCAACTCTTCATCATCAATCGCAAGATTTTCAAATGTTTTAAAATATGGCTCAACAACCAATGAAGAGTTATCTGAAAAGTTCTTTTGAAAACTCAATGTATAGTGGTTTGAAAACTCATAAGTCTCTATCTTTGGATTTCCAAAACCCTCTATCACAAAAAGCTCTTCTGGTAGTTGTGAGTATCTTCCAACGGCAGCTAAAAGCGTAAAATTATCTGAAAAATCATACACATAAGCAAAACGAGGATCAACACCTGAACCAAACTTTTGAAAGTCAGTATCCCAAGCTCGAACTCCGTACCGAAAGTGCTGATTTGGAGTGATATCCCAAATATCTTGTGCAAACAAAGCGTAAGATTTAGCTTTAAAAGTTTTATCAAGAGTTACTACTTCCTGTTTAGAAACAGGCTCTTCAAAATCCTCAAATGGTGGAGCTATAATCTTAGCTTTTATAGGAACATCTATCTTTGAAAGTTCAAAACCTACCATAGGTGTGTGATTTTCAAGTTTAAAAACACTCTCATGGTATAGCCCATATTCGGTTGATGAAGTATCTACAAAATAATTTTCATTGAAAAGGTCTAATTTTTCTTTATAATACATACGATAAAAAAGTGTATTTGCAAAATAATTATCTTTATCATAAATCCATCTTGCTCCAACTGTGTTAAATTTTACATCTGTATTTATCTTTCCTATAGCTTTTGGATCTTTGTCTTTATCCATGGTATCAAATAGTTTCATTTTATCATTTGATGTGAGGGCTTCAAGAGATAAAGTATGATCTCCTCTAG
>JAUTBQ010184094.1:0-10783 GCA_032361185.1 Lepetodrilus ovalis | reverse complement strand
CTTTGAACTTCCTGTTTTCGATTAAGTTTTGTAAGTACGTACACACACTGTTTATACGTGTAATATTATTATTATTGCTACTATTCGTTACCAGCAATGTTACACATTGGCAGTATTGAGGAAAAACTTATATGTAAAAAAATATTATATGTAAAAAAATATTTTCTAAATATTGACGAGCTCGATAAAATGGCGAATGTGACCAGGATCTGGTAATTTACATATGTTGGTCAAGTATGTCGCTAATAGGTCGATAATCCGCCGGTCGTTAAAGTTTAATGACGCTAAGATTTTATGATTTACAGTACATACGTAAGTTAAAAGATCATGGTGCCAATTTTGTATATTCTTTTTTTTTTTTAAATCTTGAATATGTTCATATACTATTATTGCAGAAGGAACCTAAAACAAAGTCCCACAGCTCAGCTTTCTAAAGTATATATTTTAGAACATTAATGCAATCTTGACACAATGATCTTCTAGTCTTACAGCTTAGAACTAGATACTAGTATTTAGAAACGCTACTGTATAATGGATGGTTTATTGCAAACAATAGTTATCATGAACAGAAACACTTCTTTAAATGGGAATGTTATAAGGTAATCGAGATAAAATATAGTCAGGTGATGATATTACAACTGAATTATCTCCCAGCCAAATATATTTTCAAGTGTATTAATAGTTTGAAGTCCGACTACCAAACCAATTTAGCACAATATCTTGAGCTTCGTCATACCAGGGTTAACAAATCGATATAGAAACAAAAGATGTGAAAGAATGGCATTTTGTTTTTTTCTTGAACAAACATTTTTTTAAATTGAAAAAGATTAATGCTCAGCCTTATGACATCACACCAGGCAGGGGATTATCACCATCCTCATAGTACATGTATTTGTAAATTAATGGTCACCATTAGGTACCAGCTGAAAATATCAATTTAAAAAGAAACTATAAAATGCTAACTTGGAATTGTGTTTAGTTTGTGCAATAGTGTAAAAATAATTTGCACATATTCACATTGGCTGTGCATTTTAGGGCAAATTCTTCTCCAACATAGAAATGGTACATGACAGATTGGACTTGCTTTGTTCATTTCCAAGTACGGTCTAATCTATTGACAAATAAATAACATAATCCAACAATAAATAATGTAAACTACAAACTCTAATTTTCTTAACCGATTGGTCAAGCACAAATATATTCTTTGAACTTGTCCCTCAAACAGTTAAAGTGTTAGTACATGTATATCCTTTACTACAGACGCCATTACTAGTATGTAGATCTAATTACTATGCCAATTACTATTTTCTTTTCACCTTGTGATGGCCCAATCCTAAGTTTCAAATGCCAAATTTCACATTTCCAATTACAATAACATGAATTGTTCTTAATTTTGTACATTTATTTTAGATATGGCTGCACGATAACAAACACTATGACAAGACACACATAATGATCTTGATATCATAGGTATGTTTATATGTTTAGTTAGACCAGAAGTGCTAATTACATCAACACTGAATTCAGATGGAGAATAACATACCCATACTTTGATGAGTTATTACTTACTCATTGTGTTCATAATTGAATAACTTTCATCAAATCTTTAGTTAGAAAATTTCAGTTAGAATGGTTGTACCACAAATATAATGATACTAACACGTTAACTGTTTGAAGGTGTGTCCACTAATCTACTATCATCCTTTATGTTAAACAAATCTCCAATTCCCTGCTTGTAGATATCAAGGCATCATAAAATCTGTCTTTAATTCATAACATGCTTGACCACCTCAATGATCCAACTGTAAAACCTTTTGATTTCAGTATAACATTGATCATCTTGTGTCATTACAATTGCATTATGTACAAATTCATCTCTAATCGAGACTGAGGAAATATATTTTGAAAAATATAAATCAACAATGGTCAATAACAAAACTGTTTTCCCCAAGACATGCAAATTTGAGACTTCATGAACGAGACAAACTGTGGACAGAATTCTTCCTCTTTACTGATGTATCCAGGAGTTGGTTGGATATAGAAACAGATGATTAATAGTCATAAACATTAGCTGTGTCAACAGCAACACTTCTATAGTAACAAATAAAGTATCCCATAAATATTACGAGAATGACAAGTTAACTGTGAGCATGTGTGTACACTTACATTAAAGGACTTGCTTCTCAAGAATACAAAAAGAAACTGACTTTGACTTGAGAATGAATAAGAACATATACTTATGAAAGTGTGTCTCGACACAAAATCTTATATTGGAATTTATAGAAGTGTTGAAATGTCAATGTTGACGCAAATCTTAATGCTATGGATAGTACAGTAAACAATGAGCTGATCGATCATGATAGAAAGTAGAATGTACGGCTTATTGGATCAATGCATGCAAACATCACAGACAATTGGAGATCGTTATCATACATCAACGTACTAGTATACAGCTAGCTTTAAAATATCCTAGTTTGCAACAAGATTTTTAAGGTGCTAATAAATTTGACAACATGCATAACTTCATATCACAGAGCATGACCAATTGCAGCCTTTTGTCCCCATATATTGCTGTGTATAAAATAATGAGGAAGGACAGCTGTGTCAGACCCAGCGATACTTGGCACAAACTCACGAAATTCACGATTCCTTTTACAGTAACATCAACCAACAAACAAAAGCATATGATATGCCATAAAACTATGCAGTGATAACAATGTTCGAGCACACTGGCTTTGACCGAGATATGCACATTACAAACAGGATAGACACATGGTTTAGAACATTATCTCTTGCTTGCTGTCTTTAACATCTCACGAGCTGTCAAAAGGTCTCAATCTCTGCCCTGCTCAACTTGTCGTCCTAATTTTGCAGAGCTCTATGCTATAGTATAGCAATGCATAGAAAAATACTGCTTTAGTTAAGACAAGCACGTGCTCCAGAAGGCTTTGGGTATTAAAATAAACCTGCAACAGGGAAAAGCTCCTAGATGTGAGCATTCATGCTAATGCTATAAAAATATTATTATATACAAATAAGAAAATATGATCTCAAGTGTGGATTTTTGACAAAAGAAATCCATACAAGACTCTGAGAACGTGCTACAGGTCGATAAATTATCTATATTTAAATATAGGTAAATATGTGTGGACAACAATTTGATTGCACCGAGGTGCTTCCTAATGAATAGAAATTCCATTTTGATATAATTATGATCAGTGAAATTATAGATAATCAATTTCAGAGCAGTGGAAATGAAAATATTACTATCAACTAAAATACAACATTCTATATTCTTGAAAATAAATCCAATTGTTAATATTCTTTCTCAAAATCTCTTAAAACAATTTTTCATTTTAATTTGCATTACCGGGTAGTAGTTAGTAGTACCCGGTATGTTACTAACACAGAAATTCTAATTACGGCTTTAAAGTTTTAAATATTTTGATCAAATACATTTTCATAATACATGTAGATATCAGAAATGTAAAAACACCTAGCTTCTGCAAATTAGTTTGTTTTGTTTTGTTAGATTAGAAATTCATTTAATAAATGTAAGTATCTATTTACTAAGCAAGATTAATCTTGTTTTTGCCATATCTAGATGTACAAGTGCGAATGATGCACCAAATGTTTTTTTAACATTGTATGGATGAAGCTCGACAATAAACATGTCTATTTTAATACACATTATTACTGACATCGATAAACATCAAATATTAATAATAGATAAATATATATTTCACGAAATACTAGTGCTAATTTCATATAAAGTAAAACTAGGCTATTGCTGGGTGCAAAGTGCCTACAAACACGTCTAATAACATCATATTACGTAGCTTGAACTACTGATTCAAAAGTAAAACTATTCAGTATACTGATTATTGAGATTCTAGCTACCATCAGATCTCTACAGCAACCTACTATACCACTACCTATAGATAGGAAATGTTTCAACAAACGTATAACCACTGTACAGGTTAACATTTACCAATGTACCATAATCCGTTCAACAAATGTGCATGCGACTTGAACCTCCTTGCTGGATTGGTCCCAGTGACGCCACTGATGGGCCTCTGACCAAATCCAGCAGGAAGTTTTAACTAATATGTAAAAAAAGGGGGAAACACAGGGTTTAGCATATGTGTAGGATCAACAGCAGGGTGGTGGTAGTAGTAGTACATGTAGTAGTAGCATGCAGGACTGTAATGAAAGTGAGCATTCACTGAAACACCAAACATGGAAAGAGAGGCATTGTGAGTAACGGTATGTAGTACATTGTAATAAAAAAAAAAAAAATGCGGTTCAGGAGCTCAAATGGTACTTGATTCATTGTTGCACTGATTTTGATCATTCAGAAACAGCTCGAAGAGGAAACTAAAAAACCATAATGATGGATGGCATGACTATCAATGTATAATTTTGCTTAAAGTCAACATTATGCTGTTGGATTTTATTAACGAATCAAATTGCCAAATTTAGCTTGAAAATCAATATTTAGATGTTAGGTATTTCACCCCATTTCCCAAAGTGCTATTTCAATTTACAATAAATTATAGTGCCACTTTCTTGCGCCATCAACGGTTGGAATGTACAAAAGTCATAATTTCAATGAAACAGTAATTTCTTACGAGGGCTGAAATTATTAATAAGCAAAATTGCAGCCATGCTTTGAAGTGCAAAACAATGTGATTGTGTGACCGCTTGCGATTCGGCTACAAATGCTACAACATTGACTTTGTTGAAATGTAGAATCTATATACGAGAGTCCATTCTATACTCATTCAACAACAACAACAAAAAAGGTGAACAGTGTTTCCAAACAATGACTTCAAGCTTATCTAAATATCACTACCATGAACATTCAGTGAAAGCTAGTATACATACCACACAATGAAAAGTTTACACCTTGGTCAAGGGTAGGCTATTGCAGGAGTTGAATTGCATACTCATAATTTGAATCATATGGTACATCCAATAACGCATAAGGTGTGTTCGATATTTTGTGACTAAAATATGGATATGCTACATAGAAAATCGAACACATGATGAGATAATCCAGTGCAAGACTGAGTTTACCGACGTGCAAGTACAAACGTAACAGCTGAAATGGATATAGGAGACTTGTGCTGCTATATATAGCCACCACACGGATGCTGGACAATGGCATAGCCAAATCATTTCTCAAAAAATAAAAATCAACAACAACTGATATATCATTCTCCTTGCGATATGTCAAGTCTTGGCCTGGTACGTTCAATACCTGAAATAAGGATGTCCTTTCTTAACAAAATGTACTACAGATGCAGAACGGCTTCAAGCATTGGGTTTCTCACACTGTAAATTCAACTGGGTTGAGAATAATTATAGTGCAATTTGACTCCAAAAATTACCCGTAACTTCTTTGTGCTTCCCAAAATATTTTTAAATATTAATGACGAGGTAATTCTATGCAGATTTTAGTGTTTCTGTATGCGTGTAATATATACTGCAATTAATAGAGTCAAAATAACTTCCAGTTTCCCATATTTGTTTTGATAAATTAAGGATTGCAACAAGAGTAGTTTCCCTTTATCTGTACCCGTTGGAGTGATACCATTAATCCAAAATTGAACACGTTAATTGGTAAAATGGATCATTTACGTCGACCTGTTGAACAAGATACAGGATATTTTCATGTTTCTATTTCCCCCAAAATGCACCTTCCAAAGAATTTTGCAATTTTGAAATATATCTTTTTAAAGGATAAATAGGCAACACTCGACGACATATTTGATATATCTGTTTCGTGAAGATATATTGAATTGTCAGTGAGCTATACTCGGCAAAGGACCAGTTATTTGGACGGACAGAGCCTGCTTCTGTATTCCCAGCAAACTTTGTTCAACAAGGAATAATAATTTAACCCATAACGACAGGTGGCATGCTAGTACATCATACATGAATATCATCTAAAACTAGACACCTGTAACACATCTATAAACCATATGTAAAAACAAATAAACATACATGTACACCAAAGTTTGCAACCAAAATATGAAACGAGACTGTCTAGACCCAAGTTACAAACAAACATAAAAAAAATGCACCAAGTCATGCATGATTTGTTGAATGTCATTGCTTGTGGAGGCCATACAACTATAACAAATATCTAAGTCATTGACTGCTTAAAATTGTCACCCGTTTTCTAAGTACTATACACCCACGCACACACACACACCCACACACCATATATATATATATAGAACAATGTGCCTAAGTACATATATATATACACACACACAAACACACATTATGGTAGACTATTACAATATATTTGGTTCATTAGGTAGGTCTGTTTTATATGAAAATATGGTGATCACAGTCAATTTAATGGAATTGTGGCACGCAAAATGCCTTTGCAATAGTAAGTCTGCATAATATCTGGCAACCAGCGAAGAAACTCACATAACTTAAACCTGGTAAATAACTGTCTTAATGCATGTAATGTATCTGGAATGCGAATAACAATGTATGGACACGGGCAACAAAGTTTTGATTGGACTCAGACTAGAATGAACAAACTAGGCAACCAATACCTCACAATGAAGTCTGAAAGTCGTCGGCGACTTCCTGTTGTAGAGTTCATTGTATCTAATGAGCTTGAATTAGTCAACAATATGGGAAAACTGGACCAAGAAATAAATACCAAGTTAATTATTAGTAAATCAATATTATCTTATGCAAAGGAATTGATATGGATGGTTAACAATCGTAAATAATCAAACACATTTCATTTGAATATAACATTCTTTTTCCAGAAATAGAACTCTCAATAATGAAAAATGAAACTTCAATAACATTGAAATCAACCATAGGGCAAAACATTTGAACATATCACAGATCTACTTTTATTAGTAAATTAATTGAAGTTAGGAATGATTTTCCACTTCTTAGCATAATTGATTCCCAACGAGACAAGTGATCCCTAAAGCAAGTAACAGAACTGTAATAATTTACATAGATATATAATAAGATAATACACACTTCTGAAAACTAAAATTTGCTTTAATCTAATAGTATGATACCAGAATACTAATGTTTATATTTTAATATTAAATGGTTCACATGAAAATAAACAAATCACATGTAAATTGATAAATCAAATTTGTAATTATAGAGCATAGTAAGCTACACATTCAACTGAGCTTTTAACAAATGCATCAGTGGTTGAAAATTCCTTACTGCACAATAGGTAACCGCTAGCAATTTTTATTTTATTTTCCATTGATAACTGAAAATTTAATCTGCATGCTGGGTCAGTTACCTATTGAGTTTCAAACATTGAATATATGCAAAACAATAAATGATAACAATTTGTGTGGTTTTTTTTTTATAGCCAGATACATACCTGAATCAACTATCAAGCTGACTACAAACTGATTGTTACTGCGGCCGCTGAATAATATAGTTATACATCTTGATAAGTATCCGATATGAAAAGTTACAAATCATATAAATTCGTAGTTTGCATATCTTGATAGGGATCAGACTAGACATCAAATTTTCTTTCTTCATCTCTATTGTAATATACAAATGATTCATAGAAAAATACATGCAATATTCAGAACAATACTGTATTCAACAGTCTGGCATTTAGCTGTATGGCACCTAGGGATTGAATGCAACTCTTGTCCGTTAGATTTGTAGTAAGAAAATAGATTTGTTTGAAAACAAAAGTAATACTTTAATCTCCATGATCCTATAATATGATTCCTCTGTATTTGCTATAGGACACTACAATTGTCATTCCACCAGTGAAATATCAGACAAACTAGCTAAATACAACTACGCACACTACAAACCATTCTAAGGTAAACTACTGATTGGCTAAAACTCATCACACTCAAAAGTGGTGCAATAAATAAGTTAATATACTGGGTGACATCTCTACGGTGTCAAGAGAACGAATTCACCACACAACTGAGAACCAAAATCTTACGTGACATAGGGTACCTTTCATGTTATAAATGTCATTTAGCTATTGCAAGTGAACAAAAGCTGGTTACGGCGGGAAGATAACAACTGAGTGTTACAGCAAGGCCTATAGAGTTGGAGCAATCAAAGGGACATAACTGTATACAAATATTACGCCAGAATACCTGCAAGTGAAACTGTTCTCACCAACTAAGGTAATAACCAACTATGAAATTGAACAAAACTATTAGGTCATGTTCCACCTAAAAGCTTTCGTGGGCCATTCGATAAACCAGTGAGTTGCAAAGTAGAATTAATTTTACAATGAACAATAGCTTTAACCATATTATCTTACTGTGAACTGTATTGGTTAAAAACAATAATGGGACTAGGAAGTTACAAACTGGCCACTTTGATGTATTATCAACTTATTGTACAGTTCCCAATTATTAAATGGATAGTTACCATTTTAATGTATTTCAAACACTAGTCGAAAAAGTTTTGACTAATAACTTTCTGATAGTTTCTAATGTTTGAAATAATTGTCCATATCTAACAACATTTCAGGGTTAAGAAATTATTAGAATGAAATGTACTTCCATTGTTTGCTCATTGAAAGGTACCCTATATCACACAAGTTGTATATTGTCTTCTGATCAGGCCTTAGGAAAACAACCCTTATGCTTTATGCTTTGCGTGACAATTAAATGTTAATGTCAACATATATTTGTCAATTGTCGTGTCCAATACAAATGTAATGATGCATTCACAACCATTTAATAGTGTAGCTCATGGCAATTCTCCAACATACGATTACATTATGGAACTTCATCAGTTTTCTTGATATATAGTAGATGCATATAAATTCACAACCTTCACTTCAAGATTACATCAAAATAAGCAGATCTTTCAGTCAGAAGACGGAAAAGTGTCGATGATACAGTAGCTCACTTGCATTAATTTATAGCTAATATATTGGAGTGTTCATTCCATCCATGTAAGTCATTAAGTCATTCAGGTGCAAGTATTCATGTCGTAAAAAGTTGATAATATAATACACTCTGTAATTAACGATGTGATCTATTATGAAAAATGTGCTTACATTTTAATCGCAGTTACCATAATGATGATATAAAGATTAACAAACGAACAATTCCTATTTATTTTGACTAGGATAACTGAATATTTTCAACATCTTTCGACTATATTAAAAAAAAAATAACTATCAAGCTGCATGTGACGACAAAAGTTAACTGATTGAAATAGCACATCATTCAAAATTACATGAAAGATTTCACAATCCTTGAATAAATTAATATACTATACTATACTATGCCATATTGGATTTTAGTCTCTGATGCCACGAACAAATCCAGTAGTTATGAAAACAAATTCAAATGTTAGTGTCGCCGAAGTTAACGACACAAGAGCCCACACTAGCCTGAAGTGTAGAATGGTTTAATAATGGAACAAAATATCAATTCTCTTCTTTGTCATAAGATTATGAAACATTGACAATAAAATATACAACTTTTATGTCCATGGGCTACAACCAAATCATATTCAGTTTACAAATAATGCCTGCTAATAGAACATTTTGGAATATGATGTAAACAGGAAGAACAAATTTGACGAAGCGTACAATTTGCAAATGAAGAGATCTTTGAATCTTGTATTTGTATATATTCCTATATATGGACGGACATTCACTAGATGATAACGAGACAGTCAAAGGTTTTCCTATGTGTATACTTCCTAGATTGGAAAAAAATACTATGAGATTCACCGGTATAACAGTACATGTTGGAATATTTCCCAAAGGCCTGATCGAAGAAGTTATAACGCACTTGGTTCTCAGATGAACAAGACATGATACAATAGCACTCTTTGATTATTTGTACACAACGCTATAAACTTCAACTTCTATCACAATTCTATGCATGTCAAACTAGTAATCAAGTATCACAAACTAAAGGAAAACACTCAAATTCATATTGCTGTAAAGTCTAATTCACTAGCACAAAGCTATCATCTTTTGCTTCGTAATCAGCGCTAACCCTGTTTACCCTGATAGCTGCTTACAAACAAGCCAGCAGTGCTTAAAATCTCAATATAAACAGCTTGTGATCTACAACATTAGGCAGCATATGATATAAAGGAAAGCAGAACCAGTAAATAATCTATCCACCCGTCATAGAATAAAAAAAATTCCACTCTCTTCCTCTCGTTCTGGAAAAGCTGCGTCTGGAAACTGCAGCTTATGTTGCTTGGACGTCGTCTTTCTTGACTTCTAGTTGGATGCCGACTTCAAGCATTTTTACGTACGCTTCAATGTTGACAGGACAGAGTACATTGATGCCAGCTTGCACGATGAGTGGGTTGCCCTTGTCAGACATCTGCAGAGCGCACCATGTTGCTGTGCGAGCTCTGCGCGTATGAGACGTCAGCTCTCCAATGCTGGCAGCCAAGGCAAGTACGTCTGGTGGGGATAAATACTTTCATAAATCAGAGCTTAGAATTCACAAGGTCTAATATTGGATACAAAGGCATTCATCCAAATTACTTTTTCATTGAAGTATGGATTCCATGACCAATTACATATCATATTTAATTGAACCATATCAGAGTTAGTTTTATTTTATTATATATTTTTCTTTTGTAATGGGGTTTCGAGACGTTTTCTAGAACCTTTCACCAACATGACGACTTGTCAGTGTAGAGCAGCAGGAAACCCGCAACATCCGTAGCGCTGAATGTTGCAGTAAACCTGCGAGCACCGGCTGGTTTTTTTTTTTTTTTTTTTTTGGTAATGGGGTTTATAGTCGCT
>JAUTBQ010184083.1:0-10783 GCA_032361185.1 Lepetodrilus ovalis | reverse complement strand
TTGGTGATATCGAGTTTCAAAGTCGTCAACTGTAGCGCGACCATCAGAGTAAAAATACCCAGATTTCTTCACGGATACTACGGGATATATTAGGCGGCTGTAGTCCGTATTACCCGCTAAGCAACCTCGATACTGCGGGGTACACTTGGGCTCATTAATCATATCAAATTGACAGTCAGTATCTTTATGTCTGTATATTTCCCTAGCTCATATAGAAATTCAAAGTTGATTACTTTACATTTGTATATGATTATGCTACAAAGACTTAATATTGTCGAAATATGCACACACATTTGAAGTTAGTTTCAGCTGCCCTACAAGATGGATGTTAATAGTGCTTCGGAGTATAATGTGATTTAATGATTGAGTTTTCTAAATGTATTTCTATTTATTTCAGAGGTGAAAAGAGCTTATGGGATCTTGCAATAGACCAAGCAGCTAATCAACAAGGTAACAGAAAAGGGAAAAAAAGAAAAAATACTAACATGTATAAGTTTGAATGGTAGACAAGAACATACAGTTAATATTTTCCATAGTTTAATTTAGTCCCCAACACTTGATATTTATAATAAATTTCATATTCTATCATAATTATTAGTCCTGACTAATAATTATATTGTCTTTGATGTATTCATGATATATGAAGCAATCGTAGTACATGTAGTTTTGTCGAGAATTATGTCCGTTGCATTAATATAAAGAAGGACAAAGAACTAAGATTGTTCAGGTTGTTGAAAGTGAATTTTGCCTACCGTACAGCGGTAGAAAGGTTTTTCGAAGTACAAACATTATTATATGTGAATGTAAAGTGAATGTACTTTGTAGTTGTAGCTAAGAACTAGTCAAAAACAGCCATAAATATCTGTGATAGTATGCCTTTAAAATTGTGAGTATTACCATACTTATTTGTGTTTTCATTTGTCAATGGACACATCTTTCAGACAAAAGCTATTTTCCCAACAAATTTCTAACTGGATGCAAGTACAGTCACTATATCAGACACTCATGGTAGAGAAGACAGGGGATGCTTACCTTATTTCCAGGTGTATTTGTGATGTCACGAATTCTCCCTCACTCTTTTGTTCCATTCACTGCACCGGAGAATCCTAAAATGCACAAATCCTGTCGAACAAAAGGAACACCTCCTAAAATGTATTTTGTTCAAAATTAAAATTAAAATATCAAAGTACAGAGAGGAATGTGAACTTGATATATAATATATTATATTAGAAATACATATAGGCACATAATCAATACCGGTACTGAAATTTGCTGATACAGTTCACACACATGAACTAAACGAAATATGAAATATGTTAAGTCATTGACAGTGTAGGCCAATATCACCACTGACTCTGAGTATATACAATTTACATTACTGCTTACATTTAGTACGTCGCAAATGGGTGAAAGATTCCCGCAGTGACGTTAAATTCCATATTCACTCACTCATTCATTACATTTAGTACATTCCACACAAACGTGACAAATGCTGGAGATGCGTAACACTAAATAAGAACGAATAAATTCAAACATAAAAAAAAACAAAATTAAATTGTATCGCCGTGATCAATCGAATGAATACATCTAGGATACTATACTGGCATTGTTTCTTGACGTCCTTCATGCTATTTGACCATGTGGTCAGAGTGCGAGGAACTCTGGGAAAACCTATAGATATGTTCTAGGACTTGAAATTACGCATAGCTTAACTAACTAACAAATAGCAGTCGTGTGCCTGTGTCTACATGCAGTGTAGTGTTGTTGTTGCACAAGCTGTCCTGGAGTTTAGTAACAGTGTCGTGAGCTATAAATGAAGTGATTACGATGTGGCAAATGTTTTGACCATTTTGTCAACGAGGCAGTAACGTAAAATGAGAAAATAGCTTTTCCTCTGAGCCGGGAGTAATTGAGATGTGAATGTAGAAATAAGAAGCAAGTATGCGACGTATATTGAACGTGGAGATGAACAATTACGTGATTGAGGGTACACGCTCCTCACAGTTCAAAAGAGCTGCCTTATTTAATCTGCAGGGTTTCCACGACATCATCGATGTTAGTGTCACACTGACTTGTGATCGCGATATCGCGGCAAATGAGTTGTCTAATGTTCTGGTATCATGGTTCTTCAAGATTTCTCTGAGCTATATTTTGCTGATACATGTATATTGGACTGCAATTCCAAATATATAATAATAATAATAATAATAATAATAATAATATAAAAATTATAATATTAATAATAATAAGACGGCATGTAATGTACTGGATTCTACACTGGTGGTATGCTCAAAGCGCAGACATAAACAAAAAGGTTTTTAAAATACATTTATATGTACAATGTACTATGCGATGATGTAACTATTAATTCTAAAGGAAGTGAGATCCATTTTTTCTGATCACAGATATGTGAAAATAATGTTACTCAATGTTTTGAGTTTAGCAAATCAGGTTTGAACTTGATCTTTAGGTTCTGGTAGGACTGTAATGGTGAGTGAGTTCACAAATATATTCAGGAGTCTTGTTGTGAAAACATGTATGTCAATGACGAGATCTTGGTGGATTCTTTGTCTGACTGGGAGCTTGTACAACTGCTGTAACACTGGTAAACTGCGACAGTCTCTGTGTTTTAGTAACGGTCCTTGCTGCAGTGTTGTATAGCTGTTGGAGGCGCTCACGGAGATGTGCCAGTGCATCGTCAAGTCAAGAATTGCAATAACCCAGCCGGAAGAGTACCGATATATGTCGAAAGAGTATTGGACATTTTTGTATCAAATTATCACTGGTGTCTGCAGTATTCTTCATTAGATTTGAGGTTAGTCACTTCATTAGACCGAGTAAGGTAAAGGTCAACGCCATCTCTATGGTTAAATAAAGCCAACTATTTAAAGAAAAGGTTACTAGTTTATTAGAAATAATATTCTCTTATCTACTAAGAGACTGGTAGAGCTCTCTTAACAATGTATTAGCTATCAGCAAAGCGAGCGCTACCACTCTCTTCGTGAAAGGATACCCTGATCTTCCCAAAATAGACTTTTATTGTGAAAACTATTTCCATACCTACTCTTCCAGCTTTAACAAGTACACGTATACTCATTGGTATAGTTTGATGTTGTCTTTGTAATGTTAACAGTCAGTTGTCTATCATCGATGCAAACATCTTAAATCATTAATTTTCTAATCTGTTTGTAATAGTATATCTTTATTATTTCCATGTTTAATAGTGCACGATTTGTCTGCAAGGTATTAAACTATAATATATATAAACTATAAATTGTGTATTTAACTTCATCTAAGGTTGCCACACTGCAACCTTCCAGATATGAAGTCTTTATGATAGCTTCATTCATTATTGCTATTCTAAAACATTTCGATATTTTCAAATCATCTTGAAACATATTTTTTTCAATTCTGAGTTAGATTTTTATAATCTGTAACATTGCGAGTGACAGGATTTAGATTGCATGAATGTTTTATGTTTCTTTTAATGGCGGGCAATTTTATTCGTAAAATTTCAAGCTATTTTTGTATCAACCATAATGTCACCTATCAATGCTTACGTCATTCCAATGTACTGATGTATTGCTTCTCACTCATGAGAAAAAAATAGCTGCTTTCATACATGGAGACATTTTTTTCTAACGGTTGCCATTATTTATAGCAGAGTGACATTGGTGTGAGTTCTAAATAATTGGAAGTGTCGCCCTGAAGTAAGTCCTATAGTCTGCTATTTAATTATACCTCCATTAAGAGCATCTGCATAGAAAGTGACCCTCGCAACTCTCATTTAGATAGCAATCCTCTCTGATTCTCGCTTACCAATATAGATTTGATCCACTAATGTGTTGCACTAGATACCTAGGAGTCAGTTTATCGATGACAGTCTGCCAATCACCAAGCTCTTTTGAAGTTGAAGTGTTGACATTTTCTTCCCCTTTCTTTTAAAGGCATACTATCATGGCTGGTTGACCTATATGACGGACAAACAAATTTATATCTGAGACTACTTACTGGGCGTTTGTCCACCCAAAAGTTGTTATTTACTGATGCACTTATTCCTCAACACTCGATTGTAAAATTTCATGGTTTATATGAATTACGGTTATGGACCTATAATTGTCTTGTCTTTGAAGCATCCAGGCCCCCGTTTCACGAAGGTGTCCTAACTTTAGGAGCTCCTAACTTTATGACCCAGTTTCAGTTTGATGTCGATTTATGAAGGAATAAGTCTTATGACGTCATCGTGAAATGTTTGTTTCATTATTGTTTCATGCGTTTGCACATTATAGTGGAATGTTCCGTCTACCATACAGCAGTGGAAAGGTTTTTGGAAGTACAAATATGATTTTATGTTTGCAGGTGTACCTATATAATAAGAACTAGTCCAAAACAACCATAAATATCTGTGATATTAGGCCTTTAATGAGAATCTCTTTCGAACAGAATGTTATTTATGATCCCAGCTACATCTCTGTTGATTTCCACTCTTAAATATGTCCAAGGAGAATAGTCAAAGTGCCCAAGTGGACCCATTGTAATAGAAATGGTTATTGTTATAAGTTATGATCTATAATGGTAGAGTTTGTGCTATAATAATAATTGAAATTTGTTTGATTCTATCTTGTATTATAAACTTTGACAAAAACTTAATCTCAGAGTCGGCAACCATAGTGGTCGGTCTCAACTGAAAGTAGGAACTGAAAGTAGGAACCCTTGTATTCCAGCTAAAAGAGCATGTGTGCAATCATGTAATAAAATGCTTTCCACAAAACATGTCGGTACTGATTCAGCTGAGTTATGTACCATCATGCAATGCTCATCTAATCATCATGGAAGTATTTAGAGAAAATGTTGCCAACAATATTTATTGAGCAGATTAAGCAGTGAATGTGTAGACATTCTGGCTGGGTTAGAGTGAAGCTGCCCTACAATTAGACCTTTAGATGTAAAATTTCAGTTAACCCTTTCCCCGCTGTATGGCTCGCAATCACAGCTCAGTAACCTCTTGCAGTGAGAAAGTGTTAACTGTGACGGTATTCTAGTACCGTAAGACTGATTTTGTGTCACATATTGGCCATTATTCCTGTGACACTTTTCTTGACAGTATAATCAGTATTTTCAGTATTTCTTATGACACTGCACAGTCAATGTCCTTGTGACACTGTTCTTATGTCATCATTCTTCTGGCACTGTTCTTGTGACACTACATGTTCTAATACTACTGTGGAACTGTTCTTCTGACACTGTTCTTCGGACACTGTTCTTATCCCAATGTTCTTGTGACACTACATGTTCTAATACTACTGTGGAACTGTTCTTCTGACACTGTTCTAATCCCAATGTTCTTGTGACACTACATGTTCTAATACTACTGTGGAACTGTTCTTCTGACACTGTTCTTCTGACACTGTTCTTCTGACACTGTTCTTCTGACACTACATGTTCTAATACTACAGTGGAACTGTTCTTCTGACACTGTCCATCTTCAATGAACATATTCTTTCTGTTCATGATGATCTGTTAATTCACTATGGGCATTGCATCCATGACTTCCTATAAAAAGTAATGTAGAAAGTAATTAATGATAACGAAGTTACACAACCTATGTGTATGATTTAATGCTCAAGCAATATTTTATACCGTATGTTTTTTTCTTTAACAAAACTTTGAGTTGAACATGAAATTGTACTAAAGAAATCTCCATTGCCTCATGGCCATATTGCATATCCCAGTAATCTGCTATTTGACATCTGACACTATCTGACACTATCTGACTCTCTGATCTCAGTAATTATGTCTATGATTATGTTACAGGACCCCTATCTCTCCGAGACTTATTAATATGAACCCGTGCTTTATCCTCAACAGGTGTCCCCAGTTCATGAACAGGTTTCTCAAAGCATTAGAACTTGGCAGAGTAAATTATCAGTTGATAACAGAGTTCTTTTTCTTGAGGTGCAGTTTTCAGTTAACAGCCGGAACTGAATACTGTTTTCAAGAAATCCAAATTTCTGAAATTGAGATGAGTAACTTTACTGACTTTTGATTGCGGCAAGAAATCAGGCACAAACTTATGTAGACATGCACTTGAAAGTATTAATGTCACTATTTTTGATACTATCCTGTGAGCATGATAGTATTGTAATAATAATAACAATAACTAATAAACAATTATTATAATGATTACTCATATGATGATTATTGATGATGAAAATGATGATTAAAATACTAATAATAATATCTGGTAATGATCACAATAATAATTATTATTATGAAATATGCCAAATCCATACTCAGTCAGCATTCTCAAAGCATTACATTTTATAACCCAAATAAGTGGAACAATGTGCACTCACTTGCCCTCTCAGCTCCCTGGGCAATATACAAATTAAGCTGCTCTTGTTTCCAGTACTAGAAATTATATTAAATTATGTTTTTGTGTTTGTATTGTTTGAGAACTACATTTTGAAAGTACATGTATTTGTATTTTAAGTAAATTTCTTTGTCTGCTTGACATAATACATTGATCCCAATTATGAAATTTAAAAATAGAAATTTGATGACATATACCATTGCAGTTATTTCATGCTATTTACAGAAACAAATATTTGACCTCACTCAAAGCTAAACTAATCAATTCTATGATATCGTTTTTATTCAAATTAATCACTGATGGCACTCATCAGTTGATCTCCTGTCAATACTTTCAGCAATAGCATTGGCATCCATGGTGGTCAATACTATGAGGACTATATGTGGAATGTACTGCGTTCATGGTAATCAAGACCTGTCAATTGATTGACACATGAGTGATTGGATGATGATGTAAGAGACTATTTGCCAGGAATCCCCCGGGTGTTATTCTGGCCCACTTCGGTGTTTCCGAACTCTGAGCTGAAGACTGTATCTGCTCAGACAGCTATTTCTATGCAAATGTAAAATCCATTGCCAGACAAATTGTGTTGCTTGTATTCTTAACTCATTTCAAACGACATGATCTCTCTGGAGTTTGGTAGCAATTGCAGAAGTTTGATGAAGGGGTAAAATTTGATTATGATTCTCTTTGATCTTTCATCACAACCAATGTCTTGACCCTCTATGCAGCTTCATCATCATCATCATCATCAATATCACCAGTAGAATTGACCGTCTAAGTGGATCACGTATATTTTTAGACATTGGATGGAATTTCCCAGAATTGGACTAGTTCCGGTGAAATCCAAGAACAATTACTAGGCCTTGGAAAATCTTAAATACGTCGTATGCATTGTGTACTTAAATTTCTGTTGTGATTCAGAGATAAATCATGTTGTTCACCATGTGCAGTCATTCATGCATCATAGATCAGGGTAAAATGTAGATAATACAATATCCAAGCACATTTCATGCACATTTCCCCATGAGGTTATCACCAACATGTTTAAACTGGATACGTATAAAAATAGCCGCTAATGGCCGCTATTTCCTCAATTAAATATATCATAATTGTTTAACATTTCTATAGTACTATTATATATAAATCATAGTATTAAAATAACGACTTGTGCTGATACCAATGTTCGTGCTTTTTAAAAGAAAATCGGACATGACGTTTAGTTCAGATTCAGCGAATGAAATAGTTCATGCAATAACCTACATATTGTGTGCTAGTCATAGCAATGTAAACAATATATTAATTATCTTAGACATTTTCCATAATTATTATCTATATATAGGCCCTAATCCTGTATTAGCCGTTTACGCGTGAGTTTTCCCGTAATAAATTGTCATTTGTATTTCCGCTATAGATCTACATGTATAGCTTCACAGGGAATATGTATATCGTTTTCAAAAGCGTTGCACAACCTTCACACAAGTATCATGTGCTATGATTAATGAGAGAAAAACTTCTGCGTCTGTCTAGCTAACGTCTTCAAGGTTACTCAACAGAGCAATGACGTCGCTGACGCCCGAAGTGTTTCAACAGTGACGAGCTGTTTTTCTGACAGTAGTGCATCTTGTCACTGGTCGCTGTTTCATCATCGTAGATCTCGCAGAGGTGACTGGAGACACGTGATTTCACGAGAGTAGTATCCAGAGACGGACAAAAACATCTGCAATGTGAAATATACACTGGCTGATAGGAGTGGGTGATGATGTTCCTGTTATTAGACATGACACATTGAACCCTAGCTATATCGGACGGGTGCGCGAAACTTCACTACAATATTTGTCCATTGATGTTCGTGGTGGTGGTGGTGGTGGGGATGAAGGAGGAGGAGGAGGAGGAGGAGGAGGAGGAGGAGAAGAAGAAGACAAATACGAAGAAGAAAAAATAGAAAAGGAGGAGGAAGACGTAGTAGAAGAAGAACAAGAAGAAGAACAAGAAGAACAAGAACAAGACAAATACGAAGAAGAAAAATAGAAAAGGAGGAGGAAGACGTAGTAGAAGAAGAACAAGAAGAAGAACAAGAAGAAGAACAATAAGAACAACAACAACAACAACAACAACAAGAGCAAGAAGAACAAGAACAAGAACAAGACAAATATGAAGAAGAAAAAAATAGAAAAGGAGGAGGAAGACGTAGTAGAAGAAGAAGAACAACAACAACAACAACAACAACAACAACAACAACAACAACAACAAGAGCAAGAAGAACAAGAAGATCTATACTCATAATGTCCCACAACTATTTTATTCCAATTGTACGGGTTGCCGTCCCATCTAACTAGACCGCTGCCATGTTGTGGTAGACCGCATAAAACCCGATAACTAGATCACTAGCTCTTGTTTGTTCTGGGAAGAGTCAAATCCCCCCACCCTACCACGCCCACTTCAATCTGCATCCAGCCGAGTGCCATCACGACATATTAGCATCCGGGTTGTGTACACATCGGTCAATCTTCAGAAAACAAGCACGCATACCTGTTATATTACCTGGATATGTTTACACAACCAACATTCCTAGCGCAATGGTGACCATCTTCTTAGCACTTACTATATGGACGAGTTGGTGTGTCGTAAAGGACCGACTACATGTCGCTTGCTTTGAACATAGATAAGACTAAATAGGTAGGTCCACTATATAAAATTCAAAAGATAAAAGTGAAATTATCCATGGAACCTACGATATGTAGAACTACGTTGTAATAGTACTGCTGCTTCTGCATCTGCTGCTACTACTACTGCTGCTGCTGCTACTACTACTACTACTACTACTACTACTACTACTGCGGCGACGACGACGACGATGACTTATAATAATAATAAATAATAATAATAATAACAGCAACAACAACACTGAAGATTAAATTAATTAATTGTTGTTGTTGTAATAATAATAATAATAGTAATAATAATATTTTGGTAGTATTAGTATTATTATTATTATTATTAGTAGTAGTAGTGGTAGTAGTGGTAGTAGTAGTAGTAGTGGTAGTATTGAATGCTTATTGCCCCATAGATAATTATTCCCAAATCATAGCTTATCGTAGCATTTACCTTAAAAATAATAATTCGGTATCTGTGAACTATCGTTTAGTGATCATGAACAGAAATAATACCCATGAAATAGAGATAAGCCGTACAAAAAAGAAAGGTACTATGTATCTATCGCATACACCGGTATTCCTCTACTGGCCATTCCAACGTGCTTTGCCATGTACCACGTTACCTGCGCCTACTCGTGATGTTGTTTGTATTTTACGGACGAAGCGTTTCAAGTAATACCGTATTATTTTATGAAGATTCAATGCCAATTGGCAGCGATCTAATATACGAACGGAGTTCACCTGATCACAAAATACATCACATACACGCGCTCTGTGGTTGTCATTGCGAACACCTGTATTTTTATCAGAGTGGGCATCATCTGATATATAAAGTCGACAAACAACCGCGGATAATTCGACAGCAATTTTGTGAGGAAGTGAGATAATCATCCGGAACTGCGACACACATATGTATCTTTAAAATATGGATTTCAACTTACCCTGATTGGAATTTAGCGTCATAGACTTATAAATATGCCATCTGGAAGACCGTGCGTGTATTAATACGGAAACCCGTCGAACAAGCTTCTCATATCTACGCTACACAACTCCCGGCGAACACAATGTATCCTCATTAAATAAATACACGGAGTATGAAAGAGTAGTACACAATGCACGATCCGACATGTACGCACATGTGGCGAGGTATAAAACACACACCAAGAACCACCGAATGACATTTCCAGACGGTAATTGACCCCCAAACCTTTTAACCCTTTAAGTTCTACGGACCGGAAGTGTGTTGGGATTACACTAGGTGGCAGGTATTAGGGACTTCCTGTCGCAAAAGGTCAGAGATAATTGACTTTTCCATTGACGATTATACCTCAGTAGCAAATTGCATTAAACTACTAGTATCTGTTATTATATAGTGATACATTTATTATTCTACATACTGACGTGGATTGTGTTGTGATTTATGGCTTACATCTGCGCTCTTGATTGTTTTGCTCGTATCAAGGCTTTTCAATATACGGTCGGAGGAAAACAGCAATACCCGTAGCACCGAGTGTTGCAGTGAGGACGTCATGATGGTACTCATGAACCAAGGGAGATAACTGTAACCAGTGGCTGCCTCAGCTACTTTCTACCATATTATCATTTATGACAGCATGTCAGTTTGTTTATGGGGTGGGGCAGAGAGAGAGGAGGGAGAGAGAGATGGGGAGAGATATAGAGAGAAGGAGAGAGAGAGAGAGAGAGAGAGAGAGAGAGAGAGAGAGAGAGAGAGAGAGAGAGAGAGAGAGAGAGA
>JAUTBQ010184072.1:0-10784 GCA_032361185.1 Lepetodrilus ovalis | reverse complement strand
CTGATAATTACTTCATGATTGGATGTAATAGTATCCAAGTTATTTCTATTATAAATAAAATTAATCATAAATTTAACATTGAGCTTACTGTAAATAGTATCTTTAAAACAGAAATAATAGAAGATCTGTCAAAGATAATAAAGTTTTTACTCTATCAGAATAATGAAAACTCTGGTTCAGTTTATGAAGAAACAATCATCTAGATAATTATGATAAAAGATTTATTAAACAGATTAGAAAAATTAAAAATAATTCTTATAATCGAAAATAATAATATAAGAATTAAGGCTCCGGAGGGTGTATTAACATCTACAATAATTTCTGATATTAAAAAGAATAAAGAAGTATTAATAAAAATACTTTCCTCGAAATTAATTATTAGAAAGGTCACAGAAAAAAAATCATATAATTTATCACCAACTCAATAATTTATGTGGTTTACACATAAACACTTAGAAGCAAATACAGCTTACAATATTTCTGTTAATTACAAATTTACAGGAGAATTAATTTTAGAACATTTAGAGCAGGCAATACAAAAATCAATAGAGAGACATGAATCTCTTCGAACTGTCTTTATTGAAGATAAAATAGGTAGGCCAAAACAAGTAATAATTCCTTTTAAAGAAACAAATTTTAGCATTCAAAAAATTGATTTAAGCAATGCTAAAAAAAATAGTATTCATAGTTATATCTTAGAAGAATACCAAAGGTCTTTTAAATTAGATAAAGATTTATTAATAAGGGCTAATGTAATAAAATTAACCTCCAATTCACATTTATTTCTTCTTACACTTCATCATATTATAAGTGATGGTTGGTCTTTAGAGGTGTTAGCAAAAGAAATAATTATTAACTATAATGCTTTAATTAATGGTGAAGTCTACAAGTTTTCAAAACTAAACATACAGTATAAAGATTATAGTGAGATGCTATATGATAAGGTTAATAATTATTTATTTAAAGACTCCACTATTTTCTGGAAAAATGAATTTAAGGGAGAATTACCTGTATTAGAATTACCAACATCCAAAGTTCGTCCAAAAAATAAGACATATAAGGGAGATGTATTTTTTTATAATTTTTCAAAAGAATTTAACGAAGAATTAGTCCATTTTTCAAAGAACCAAAAAGTAACAGTATTTACAACTTTATTTGGAAGTTTAAATGGTTTGTTTTATAGATATTCTAATCAAACAGATATAGTATTGGGAACTACTGTTGCGGGTAGGAATTATAGCAATGTAACAGACCAGATAGGTTTATATTCCAATGCGCTTGCAATAAGAACACAATTTGATTCTTCAATAGACTTTAACAATTTAATTGATAACCAAAATAAAACATTAATAAATTGTTTTGAACATAAAGAATCGCCATTTGCAAAAGTAGTAGAAGAATTAAAAATAAAGAAACAAACAAATCGTTCTCCTTTATTTGATATAATGGTAATTCTACAAAACCAGAATACTGCAAATATTAATGATCAGTTGGAAGTTAAAGAATTACATATAGAAGTTTATGATAAAGTAAATAGAAAAACTAGTCAATATGATATCACGTTTTCTTTTAAACATAGGGATAATAGATTCCAATTATATGTTGAATACAATTCTGACATCTACAGTAGGCAGTTTATAAGAAATTTTATTAAACATTTTGAAATATTTGTTTTATCTGGTGTTAGAAATCCTAGTATTCCTGTTAATCAATTAAAGTATTTATCATCAAAAGAGAAAAATGAACAATTAATAGAGTTTAATAAAACAAAGAAGAATTACCCAAAAAATCTAACAATTATTGATTTAATAGAACTTCAACACGACTCAAAAGATATTGGTTTAATATTTGAGGAAAATCATTATGATTATAGTAAAATTGATTTATTAACAAATCAATTAGCAAATTATCTCATAGACACTTATAACATAAGTAAAGGTGATTACATTTGTATTGCATTACCTAGAGACGAATGGATGATTTTTTCACTTATTGCAGTTTTAAAAATAGGTGCTATATACGTACCTATAGACACTAACTTACCGCAGGAAAGAAAAAACTTTATTATTAAAGATAGTCAATCCGTTTTAACGATTAATGAAGGCTTTTTAAATGATTTTTTTAGTATTCCAAACAAGAATTCTTTAAGTATTAATGTAAACGTATCAAACTCTGATTTAGCTTATATTATTTATACATCAGGTTCTACAGGAAAACCTAAGGGCGTAAAAATTACTCATCAATCTTTGTTTAATTATGTAATGTCTTTTAATGATTATTTTTCAGTTTGTAAAAACGATATCTGCCTCCAACAATCAAGTATTTCTTTTGACACCTCGATTGAAGAGATTTTTCCAATATTTTCAAGAGGAGGAACATTAGTTCTCCTAAAAGAGACAAACGACTTTAATGATATTGCTAAAAAATGTGAACAACACAAGGCAACAATTTTGAGCACAAACCCACACGTTATCAGATTCTTAAATCATAATTATGAGGAGTACAGCTTAAGATTTAAAGCATTGATTAGTGGAGGAGATATTTTAAAACCTGAGTTTGTAAGCAATCTTATATCAAAATTTAATGTTTATAATACTTATGGACCTACTGAAAGTACAGTTTGTGCAACTTTTTTTAAAATAGAGGCTAATAAAACTAATATTATTCCCATAGGGAAGCCTCTTTCTAATTATCAGGTTTATATTTTAGATGACAATAATCAATTACAGCCAAAGGGAGTTATTGGAGAGTTATGTGTATCAGGAGCAGGTTTAGCCAGGGGATATTTAAACAGGTCTAAATTGACCAATGAGAAATTTATTTCCCATCCCTTTATTAAGGGGGAGCGATTGTATAAGACAGGAGATTTAGCCCGATGGTTATCAGATGGTAATATAGAGTTTATAGGGAGAAAAGATACACAGGTTAAGTTACGAGGTTATCGTATAGAACTCGGTGAGATTGAGCATGTAATGTTAAAGTATAAAGGGTTGTCTCAAGTAATTGCAGAGGTTCAAGAAGTTGGAGAGGAGAAATCTTTGGTTGCTTATATAGTCAGTAGTAAAGATATTGACAAGCAAGAATTACGGACTTTCTTAAGTAAGGAATTACCGGAGTATATGGTTCCTAGTTATTTTGTAGAGATAGATACTATTCCTTTAACGGCAAATGGCAAAATAGATAGAAAGACTTTACCCGCTGTTGATTCATCTTCGGTAATTAGACAGGAGTACGTTGCGCCAAGCACAGATATAGAAAAGCAATTAGTTGCAATTTGGCAAGAGGTGTTAGGAGTAGAAAAGATAGGGATTACGGATAACTTTTTTGAACTAGGAGGACATAGTTTAAATGCTTTAAGGTTAATAAGTAAAATTAATAAAAAGATTAAAGCCAATATAACACCAAATATTATATTTCAACAAAGTACGATTCAGCTATTAGTTCAACACTTAAAATCATCAAATAATGATTTAAGATTAGATAATTTGACCAGAATTGAACATACAAGAAGGTTTTCTTATTCGCAAGAAATTTTTAAGATATTAGATAAAAAATACCCTAAAACATCTCGTTCAAAAATTAGAATACTTTTACAATTTAATCATGTAGAAGAATTCCTTTTGTTAAGGGCTATAAAAAGTGTAAGTTCTCGCTTAAATACTCATGAAAACTCAATCGAAATTCAAAAAAATAACGATAATTACACAATTCAAAATTATATTTTTGATGACCAAATTGACACTTCTCAGCAACTTATATCTTTCCTTTATGATGAGTTAATTATTGATTCATTTAAAAAGGGTATTGCATTTAGATTCTATTATTTTAAAAACATATCAGTGTTCTTCTTTTGGGCACATCACTATCTTTTAGATGGTGTTTCTCTTAATCATGTCATGAAAGACCTCTACACACAATATTTGGATAAGCCTTTAGGAATACGTAAGTTATCTAAACGAGATTACAATAATTTAATTCTTCCGAATTTCAAACAGCCCATTAAAACTTTAAAACAAATAAACTTTGAATATGCTATTATTAAAAATCCTTCTCAAAAATTAAAAGTCGAATCCAATTATGCAGAAATATCTTGGAAAATTTCTGAACAAAACTCTACAGCAATAAATTTACTTTGCAATAAATTAAGCTCCACTGCCTTTGTATTTTTTTTAGCTATTTATCATCAGGCTTTGTGTGATGTTTTTAATTTAGAAGGTGTGAATATTGGTGTTTCTTATCATGGTCGCACTGAACCTTCAATGATTTTTAAAGTGGGGTGTTTTACCGATTATTTGGTTTTTAGTAAAAAGAAAATAGAATCATCCAAGATTTCGAAAAGGATAAAGGAAGTAAATGCTCATTTTTTAGATATAAAGGAAAAATATGCCCCCTTTCAATACTTGGCAGAAAAGAAATATGGTCAAAATTGTGAAAATGCTTTTTTTAATAATAAATTTTTCCAAGCATATATAAATTTTTTCGACTTTGAAGAATCGTTAAGTTTAAATTATTTAGATATTAATATAAAAGGCACTAAAGAAATAAATCAAAAAATAAAAGATTTTATTTATAAAAAAGAAGGTCTCATTAATGTTTTTGGTCTTTACTTTTATATATTTCCAAATAAGAATAGATCCTTTTTTATTAAGATTATTTTCAATAAAAATGTATTTAATTTAAAGGATATGAAAATATTAAAAGAAAAAATAGTATATTTGTCAAGTCAAAGCTTTAAATTATGAATTTTAAACAGAAAATAAATACTAATGTATTGCTTTACATAAACATTCCTTTTTGTAATTATAAGTGTCATTATTGTTCAAAAGTTGCTCATATTCCGAAGAAGGATCTTCTCAATGACACATTACATGATTCATATGTTGAATCGTTGATTAAAGCGATTGAGCATTATTATCCATTTATTGTGGATAATTATAATATTTTGGGACTGAATATTGGAGGAGGGACTCCGACAATTTTGAGTGCAAAAAACTTAAAATTAGTTCTGAGTACTCTATCTAAATATCTTGATTTTGATAAAATAAATGTAGGCGTGGAGGCTACCCCAGAAACTTTGTCAAATGAAAAACTTCTAGTATTTAAAGATTTCGGGGTTAAAAGGGTTAGTGTTGGTGTTCAAACTTTTAATGATGAAACCTTGCGAAAGTTGGGAAGACCTTGTAACTCCAAAGACATCTACAATTGTGCTAATCTTTTACATAAAAGTTATTTGGTAGATTGGAATCTTGACCTTATGATTTCTATTCCTGGAGAAACTATTGATGATTCAATAGATACCGTGCAAAGAGCTGTTGATATAGGGCCAACACATCTCACGACTTATTATTTTAAACCTTTCCCAGATACTGTCTTATTTAGGAAATTGTTAAGGAAGCGTGAAACTATTTGGAATGAACAGGAGCATATTAACGTAATGAAAAGTATTAAGCCGATTTTGGAAAAGAAAAATTACATTAATTATGAATTTTACCATTGGTCTAAGAATCCATCCATGTGGTACTTTAGAGACTTAGATGTTCATTTTGCACATAAGGCAGATGTCTTTGGTTTAGGAGCGGGAGCGCAATCTTATATTGCTCCGTTTGGGAATAAAATGATGAATATGGATATTTCTGGTTTTATGAAGGATCCTCTTTCGTTTTATGATGGGAAATTTGGTTTGGAATATTCGTTAGAACGTTCTCTGTCATCAAAATTTGGATTAAATTACAAAGCAATGTCAAAAATGTTTGGAGTATCTTATGATGAAATAGTAAATAATAAATTAGTTAATTTACTAAAAAGTGTTCCAGGGGTTAAGGTACTAGAAGATGGATTAAAAATGGATCAAACTCAGTTTTTATATGAATCGGCCTGTGGAATTCCACAGTATATGAATAGCTGTTTAAGAAGTGTAATCTAAGTTTAATTTAAATATATTTTTATGAATGCAATTAATTTTAAAGGGAGCATTGAGGAAGGTAAGCTTAATGTTTCTGAATTAGGAAAAAAAGCCAATTATTTAGTTGGTAAGAATGTTCAACTAAAATTTCAAAATGGAGAATCTGAATTATTAGGAATTTTAGAGGAGAATGGTATAAAAATTCCAACAGGAGAATTAATATCGTTTAAAGATATTGATAATTGTGATGTTATTTTATCTATTGCATCTAATGTTGTTAATTCAAACCCTTTTGACAAAAGGTATCAGATTGGAGCACAGCCTGGGGATTTAGATACATAAATCAATGACAAATTCTTTCAGTAAGCAGAAGGTTACAAACACTCTTTTGCAATATTTGAGTATGTTTTGTAACCTCTGTTTTATAAGAGTATAATATGCAGAATAGAAAGTTGTATTTTGATTTATCCAAAAAGTTTTATAATAAAATCAAGAAAGAATTATCCAAAAAGGGATTTGTTATTTCTTATAGAGAGACTCAAACAATAAGAACCAATCATCAGGGTAAAGAGTATAAGAGTACTTACTACTTAACTAAATTTAGAGATAAAAATCAAAGATTCTTATCTTGGTTTGAATTAAATAGTGACATTGAGCATGTGTCCAATATTGTAGCTATTATAGGTGTGGGATCTTTTAATAAAGGAGAACCAATTTACGCAATGAATCTTAGTTTTAAAGAGCATCTTAATACCTATAATGTTATATTAGGTTTCAGGTCTAATTATAAAACTTCGAATAGATTTGATTCCCAGATTTCTTTATTTAAAAATTGTTCTGAATCTCCTTTTTATATCCAAGATAATCCAAAAAATTTTCAAGGTGTTAGATATGCCTATTGGGTGAATCAAATTATTATAAAACAATCATTTGTTGAGGCGAGGAGGTTATTTTCTACTTGGATGGACGAATGTGAGCATAATGATGATGATCAGGAATATGAGTATAATATTATATATAAAGAATATAAAGAATATCTTCTAAATTTACACAGTCCCATTTATAATGTTTACAATGCACTTTTTGGAGATAATTGGTTGTTTAAATTATTCCAAAATAAAATTTTAAATAAAAATATTTAGCTAACTCAAGTTTCTTAAAAAGAAGCATTATTAAGTTTATGTGGCTATTAGATTGAATATGTGAAAATTAAAAATCTATTGTTTAATGTGTGTTGGATTATTCTGTATAATTAGCAATATCACATCATTGAGTTTATAAGTAGGAATACGGTTATCAAAGAAATAGACTAGTTTTAAAAAAGAAATATCAAAAATCTATATTTTAGTATTTATTTAAATTATATCCTAAAATGAATTATTACAAACTAAATTAACTATTATGAAAGTACTATTAATCTATCCTCCACAAGTGAGACCAGTCATGCCTCATTTAGCATTACCATTAGTAAAAGCTGAATTAGAAGAATATGGTATAGAAAGCCAAATACTTGATGTTAATATATTGTTTTACAAATATGTTCTGGATGAAGCGGTATTGAATGCTTGTATCGAAAAATTAAAAAAAGATATCGAAACCTTGGAGACTCTAGAATATTTAGAGGGAAAGAATGTAATTCAATATTATAGAAAAGCTACAGCTATTATCAAAGCAGACTATATAATTCAAAATTTGGACCGAGCAAAAAATATTATTAATACCGAGGAGTTTTACGATTTTGGTAAATACTTATGGGCATTTAAGATTGTTGAGGATGCTATTGAAATATTTTCGGGATGTTATGGAGCTACAGATTTAGGCTTTTCAAGATTAAGAATGAAATATTCAACAGCGTCAAGCAGTTCTATATATGATGCATTGAGTGATACTTCTGAAAACCCTTTTATAGAAATTCTTCCTAAATTAGTGGATGAATATCTTTTGTCCTTTAACCCAGACTACGTAGGTATAACATTTTCTATGGATGAGCAACTCATTCCTGGATTCACGTTAGCGAAATATATAAAAGAGAAATATAATACTAAATTGATCGCTGGAGGAGGGATTATTTCTATATTATTTAAATAGTTAAAAGAGAGTGATCAACTATCTTCATTTTTTGAATATTATCCATTCGCTTCTGGCCCTTTTGATTTTATAAAAAACAAAAACTCTAAAATTTCTAAGAAAAAACAATTCCACGAATTGATTCCATGTTTTGATGATTTTGATCTTGATTCATATTATATATCTGAAAAAATACTTCCATTCGAATTATCTGTTGGATGTAGTTTTGCTAAATGCTTTTATTGCAATCATTATAAAACTTATGGTGGTTATAAATATGGGAATGCTGAAAATGCAGTAAATGTGATAAGTAAGTTAAAGGAAAAATTTGAGATAGATATGTTCTATTTTGTCGATGAAGATATTACGCCCAAATATTCTGTAGATTTTTCGAAATTACTAATTGATAACAAAATTGAAATTAAGTGGATGATTTTTGCGCGATTGCAAAATGCTTGGAAAAAAAATCATATAGAAATTTGTTCTAAGGCAGGTGTTAAAAGGTTTTTATGGGGGCTGGATTCAGTAACAGAACGAATACAAAATAAGATGAATAAATTTACTAATATACCATATTCTGAAAAAATATTGAAATGGGCGAACGAAAATTCTATTTCTAATCAAGTTAATTTTATTGTTGGATTTCCTGGAGAATCGAAAGAAGAGTCTCAAGAAATAATTAATTTTACCAAAAGAAATAAGCCTGCATTATCTTCAATCGGATCAAATATTGCTGTAGCGCCATTTTCTTTAGTTAAGGATGCTGCATGGGATAAAATGGATGTGACTTACGAGATAGATATGAAGTCGGATTTGGCTCTATATTATAAATATGATAGTATAGAAGGATTAAATATGCAAGATACTCCTAATTTATCAGGTCAAATTCAAAGTGATGCTGAAAACATACTTGGTATTGCGTCCTGTTTTCCACGATTGAGAGAATTTGCTTTCCTATATTCGATAAAATATTCTGGTAATAAAAAAGAAGATATACCTAAAACCTTAGACTTTGGTTATACAGAATACATCAAAAAAATTTGGTTAAAATATGATTTATTCAAAATTAGGCAGATGATGGATAAAGCAAAAACAAACCTAAAAAGAATACCTGAGCAATTTTTATCAGATTGGTATAGGTTAGAAAATTGTAATCTAAAAATTAGTTATACAGGATGTATTATTTCCTATAAGGTAAAACCAGAGTATACTGAAACAACCTTTGAAACCTTGATAGAATCGATAGAGTCAATTTAAGGGGACTAACTTTTAAAAAACAATCTCGATGCATATAAATAAAAGAGTTTGTATTCTCTTTGGAGGAACAAGTGAAGAGGCGTCAGTATCTTTAGATTCAGCAAAGTATATTTTGAATAATATTGATAAGTCAAAATATGAAACAATAGTTGTATTCCTAGATAAAGATTACAGCTTTTATTTATTAAAAATCGATTTAAATACTATTAAATCAATTTCAGAAATTACAAAGCAAAATAAAATAAATTTTGTAAATAGTCATATTGTAACGATTCCTAAATTAGAAAAAAAAGCTGAAATAGATGTGATTTTTTCGATTGTACATGGACAGATTGGTGAAGATGGAGTGTTACAAGGCTTTTTTAAAATTCAGCAAATTCCATATTGTGGGAGTGATTTTTATTCTTCTAGTTTATCCATTAATAAATATTTAACTAAAATTTTTTTAGAGAAAGAAGGAGTTCCAGCATGTAAATCAATGTTTGTTCGTGATATAACTAATATTTCTGTAAAAAATATTAAGTCAACTATTGGTTTTCCTTTAATAATTAAACCAACATCTTTAGGGTCTTCAATAGGTGTTTTTAAAATACATGATGAGGAGGAACTAGGCGTGTTTCTATCAAAAACATATGAATATTCAAAAAGTTTAATGATAGAAGAATATGTTGAGTGTAGAGAGTTAGAATGCTCTCTTATTGAAACAGAAGATGGAATATTTAGTTCTGATATAGGAGAAATTAGAAAGACATTTGATGTCTATTCATTTGATGAGAAATATATCAATAATAATGTTGAATTTTTAATACCTTCTAAAATTGATTATGAAACAAAACAAATTATAAAAAAACTATCTGAAAAAATTTTCACTTTACTTAATTGTTCTGGTTTTGCTAGAGTAGATTTTTTTCTAACAAAAAAAGGTGAAATCTTCTTTAATGAAATTAATACTCTTCCTGGATTTACTAAAATTAGTATGTTCCCAAAATTGTTGGAGTATAAAGATTTCACACCTAGTCAAATAATCGATTTGATAATTAACAAAAGCTTATGGCAAACTTAATAAATAATAGATTAGATGTTTTCTTATAATTCATTTATACTCTAGTGTATTAACCCCTAAAAAGTCGGACAGTATTATAGTTAAATATATATAATAATTTTGTCTATTATGAGTAAACGAACATTCACAAAACAAGAATAGATGTCAATAGTTAAAGAGGCATCGGGAAGGTAAGACTACAAGGGCAGTTCCTTGCCATACAGCGAGTATGATTTGAGTATTAATAAAAAGATGAGTGACGACACAACATCTCATCGACTTACGGTATAAAAAATCACCGTCGGTTGTTCCTTGCGAAGCAAATATAGAAAGTTTTCTACTATATTTGTGTAGTCAAATATAAATAGTCCGATTTATAAGGGGTTAGACCACTAGGAGTTTGTATATTTGTCATTATTATAATAATAACATATTGAAGTTAATTGAAAATCATCAAATAAAAGTTGAAGATTTGGTTGGTGTTAAATTAGATAGAAGTGAGTGGTTAATTATTAC
>JAUTBQ010184061.1:0-10784 GCA_032361185.1 Lepetodrilus ovalis | reverse complement strand
TCCTAACTTTAGGACCCAGTTTATCACCTCCTAACTTATATGATGATTTATGAAGGAATAAGACTTGTGACATCGTCTAGAAATGCTTAGGAGCTCCTAAATAGGTTTAGGAGCTCCTAAATAGTTAGGACACTATCGTGAAACGGGGGCAAGATCTTTGAATTGTAATTTACTCAAGATCCTTAACCCTCTCTCTGCTGGATTAACATACACTGCTCTTTAGGTAGTTTGAAGTTATTTTATTCATAGTAGAAATACAAGGTATGCAAACTTAACAACATCAGCTACTTAGGGTGTCTCTAGTTGCACCACTATATTGCCTTCTGTCAAGAATCTTAGAATTATATAATCCTTAACCCTCTCCCTGCTGAACTAGGTGCAGGCATTGCTATTTAGGGCATCTCCGGTTGCCTGCAGTATGGAGATAGTTAAGGGAGCACCCTTTCAAATTGCCTGGAGAGTATATTGGACTTGTAATTTACAGAGCCAGCACACATGAAGTTGGTTAACTTAGCATAGACACGCATGTTTGACACTAACCATGCTTACAGTTGGAATGATGAAACGGGCACTGAAAGTAGGTGTGTGTGTGTTGTGAGGAGGAGGAAACTGTGAGGTTTTGGACTGGAGAGTTGAAAGATGATTTAGGAGAGCTAGGTTACAACTGGAAGAGGGAAGGGATGTGTAACGTGGAGATGTAACAGGGCGGAACCTTTGTAACGAGAATGATGAGAGGTGATTAGGATATGGATGGATGTCTTGCAGGGTGGTTTAGTAAGTGAATGATGATCACTGACAGTGAGAGGAAGGGAAGTGTCACAGAAAGATGATCACTGACAGCGAGAGGAAGGGAAGTGTCACAGAAAGATGATCACTGACAGCGAGAGGAAGGGAAGTGTCACAGAGATGTATGGGTCAAATTTGACTAGGAGATGAATGTGTCACAGTGCTGTTTGGTAATGCAAAGATTGAGAAATGGTTTGAATATAGAAGTTGTCACAGTGCTGTAAAGTGGTGAAAAGTGGTTAGGATATAGATGGTGTCACAGTGCTTTTTGGTCAAGTAATAGTTGAAAAGTGTTTAGGATATGGATGGTGCCAAGGTGTTTTTGGTAAAGTGAAGGGTGTAAAGTGGTTAGGATATAGAAGGTGTAACACTGTTGTTTGGTAAAGTATCCTGTATGAAAAAGGTAACTCTTGGGTAATCACAACTCCAATCTTAACAATGTTGTAGCAGTGTTAGAAATTCAGAAAAATAATCAGGCGGTCATTTTCCATAGGCGGTAAAATCTGCAATTTTCAGGGTGTCACGGATACCTTTAACATCGCAGATTTTCAAATTACTCCCAGAGTCCCTGTATTTCGATCACTGGTGTAGTCTGTGGCTAAGGTTGGAGATAAGGCTAAAGAGTTAGGCTGTTTTATACAGGAATATCAAGGAGAAGTGATTAGGATATGTAAGATGTCACAGTGTTGTTTGGTAAAGTGAAAGATGAAAGCTAATTAGGCCAGTGAGGAAAGTGTCCGTGGTTAGTTTTAGGAGATGGTGTATGTTCATATATTTTATCTGCTACCCATAGACTAATTACCCCAAGAGTTAATTTAGACTTTCCGCATCTCTGGAAAGAACATTAGGATCTTATCCCAGACTAGTTCTCCTCTTCCTTCACCAAACACACCTGCTGCTCTGAGTGGAGTACCCATCTGGGTATCGGTTGAGGTACCATCCTTGTGGTCTAGTGTAAACATTGCTGGCAACCTGGGTGGTGATGTACTGCTATAGCACTATAGCACTGTATAATGCTGTCTACTATACAAACACTCGGGCTGTGTGATAACCCAGGGTTTTGTCACTGGTGTGTGCATGTAATTGTACCCCGTGACATCCAGGCGTGATGGTCAATTTACATGCCCTTGCACATCCTAACTTTAAATTAAGTCTGTATCTCACATCTACCTAGCCGTGAAGGATATAACCCAAGTGATTAGGTTTTCCCTTACCAATGAGTACAGGCTTCTCAGAAAACTCAGGTTAAAACTGGGTTTCTAAATTGACAGCTGAATTGTTTTTCCTGAGGTGCAATTTTCAGTTAACAATTGGAACTGAGTTTGTTTTTTTTTTTGTTTCTTTTTAGAAATACAACTTGCTAAGCCTAAATTGTTTTACATAAGTTTGTTTAGAGGTAATTGGGCACTGAGTTATTTTTCAATTCCCAATGAGTACGTAAGTAAATAATTTGTTTTAGTATGCACTCAAGAAACTAATTGGGCACTGAGTTATTTTCCCATTACCAATGAGTACATGATTATAAGAATATTTTTTTAATTTTAGTACACACTTCTTAAGAAACTGTCTTAGTGTTCTACATACCGTCGTGGTATCATGTAGGATGACTGAACTACACTTCAGCCGATGACCATTTTCCTACAAAGCATGAGCAAGGACATATGGAGCAAAGGACTTTTGCAATCAGTACTGAATCATTTTCTTTGCTTCCATCACAAGCAGCCTATTGAAGATATTTGCGTACAGACTTGCACTGTTTAGGGAAAGGGTTGGTTATATATAAGACACACACACACACACACACACACACACACACACACACACACACACACACACACACACACACACACACACGTGTGGACACTCGGGTGACGCAGTACAAGTTCCTAAAGTCTACCACATTAATATAATACATCTTTGTTAAGCTTGCTCCTGTGTGTAGATATACAAGGAGTGGAGACTGCCCATCATCTAGTTAATATGACTTCGTGGTTAGAGAAATTAACAAATTATGGGAGCATCCTTTGCACTTTTTATTTTTCCAAATATTCTTTAAATTTTGATTTTAATAGAAGAATTATTGTTGATATGTCATTTTTATTACGAGAATTATTGCTGATATGTCAAGCAAGTGGTTTAATGCTGGGCAGAGAGAGAAGAAAAGGGATAGTGTTATAGATGAAGTGGGAGGTAATAGAAGCATGCATTTCCTGTCAGGATGAGGCGCAGGTTGTCTCACAGCCGAGGCGTAACCTGTAACCAGTACACCTCCTGTCATATCTCTATATCTCTGTGTGTGATACCAGGGGTGTGTGGCAGTACCACAGGATATATACTGGAGTAGGTATAGAGGATATATACTGGAGTAGGTATTGAGGATATATACTGGAGTAGGTATTGAGGATATATACTGGAGTAGGTATTGAGGATAGGAAGACTGAGAATCCTGGTGAGAGAGATGTACACTCATTTTGTTTATTGATTTATTTTTAAAGGGATCACGCCATTTCGTTAATTACCTTAATTACTCTATTAATTCAAACAGCAGAAAATAATTAAATTTGTAGCTGTTCATTCATAAATCAGTGATGCATCAAAGACAAGATAATTAATGTTCTGCAAACCATAATTCATGTAAAATATGAAATTTGTGATAACCATCGAAGTGCATCAGTAAATAACAACTTTCGGGTGGATATATCGAACGTAAGTACCGTAGTCACAGATAGAAATTTGCTTGTGCATTATTTATGTCAACCATCTGTGATAGTATGCCTCTAAACATTCTAACATATACAGTGATTAGATGGCTTTCGTGGAATTTACAAGACTGCATGCTGCACTAATGGTTGTTGTACGTTGAATGGTAAGGCTGCAGTGTGTAGTGCCAGGGTAGAAAGAGACAGCTGTCTCCTGTAAGTAGCCGACTGGTGAGTGAGATGAAGGATGAGACGTATACATCTTTGTACTATTGCCTGGGTTTATCCTAACTGAGAAACTCCTCTGCTTGAGCTCTACACCTGCTAGTATACATTCATCTGCTTATTTTCTGATGCATTTAGTGTTTTTACTGCCTTGATCAGAGCATGGCACATGTGCTAAAGATCCCTTCTCTGATGTATAAAGCAACAAATCACTCGCTCTGTTTTGACTTCAGTTTTATCAAATTTCATCTACTTTCTGATGGTATCAAATAATGGTACAGTCATATATCGTTATAACGGTTTCTCAGCTTCTATGTCTACGTTTAACCAATATGTAATATGTATTTCCTACTGTTATACATTAACTTGATCTGAATTGATCTAATGATCTGGTTGTTTCTCTTACCTGTGAGATTTTAGGAAAAAAACGAATTGACCGGTGTCTAACTATATTTACTAAATCAGTAAATGTCCGTTTTGTCAGATTTCATGAACCTTTGATGGTCTCATTTACTGATGGTATTTACTTTGTCTATATTCTGTTATTCATCTACTTCTGATTGTGTTATCTACTGAATGTTTTGTATTTCTTCAGTCAAGTTTAATTGTGTCTAGTTTTTGTTTTTGTTTTTGTGTATTCTTGTGTTTAATACTACTAATACTATCTGTAATAATGCAGGATCTCAAAGTTTATTTGTGTTAATTTTTGGTAACTTGTTCTACTTCTGATATTGTTTTAATTATATTATCTTTATTGTCTACTGCAGTTAGTTTGGTCGACTTCTGTTTATGTTTTTATGTGGTCTACATGGGTTGACTTCTTAGTGCAATGATAGACTGTTGGACTTCGGAGCTAAAGGCCCTGGGTTCAAATCCTGTCCCAGAAGGCCCTGGCATCAATGTTTGCGAAAGTTACCTTGGTCTGTCAGTACCAGCTGGTGCACTCAGGTTTACTGCAACAATCTGTGCTACAGATGTTGCTGTAAGCTGTATTCCTCTTGCCATAAGCTGACAAGCCATGATATAAGTAAAAAATAAAATAAAATAATATCTTTATTGTCTATTTGGGTTGGCTTGATCTACTTCTGTTTGTGTGTTTATGCTATACTTGGATTGGCTTGGTCTAGTTTTGGGTTTATGTGTTGGTTTAGTTTTGGGTTGGTGTGAGAGGCACTGCCTTCCACTGGCACCACTACCACTACCACTGCGGTACCTCTGGCTCGGTGCCACCACAAGCAGAAACACTATCTCGCCACAGGATTCCACTGATGTGGCATATTCAACAACTTCCACTGTGTTTTACATCTGATAGTGTCACATTCTACTGTATATTGTGTCTAGCACCTCTTAATACACTGGTGCTCATGGGGTTAACAATATTTGCTCACCACCTAGTGGAGTGATGATATTTAACCACTACTTGCTCACCACCTAATGGATTGATGATACTGTATTTAAGGACTATTTCACCACCTAGTGGATTGGTGACATAGCAGCTCCCCCAATATAAACAGAAAGCCTCTTTTCTATTGTGTGGTGTGATGTGGGTCCTGTATAAATCAATGACCAGAATATTTAAAAGGGGGGAAATATTGACTTTGTGTAATTAGATGCCATCTTCTGAAACACATGGCCATTGTACACTGGATATCTACCACAGGTAGCTCAACAGTTTCACAGGTTGACTGGGCGAGTGGTAGCACAGTGGTAGAACGTTGTTCTTTGAAGTCAAATGTCCCGAGTTCAAATCCCGCCCCGGAGGTCCCGGCATCAGTGTTTGCGGAAGTTACATTTCTGACGCGATATTGATAGGATGCACTGTCTGTAGAGTGGCACTACAGTTATCATTCTTGGTCTGTCAGTACCAGCCGGTACTCACATGTTTAATGCAACATTCAGCTCTACGGATGTTGCGGGTTTCCTCCTGCCCTAAACTGATAAGTTTTGATATTAGTGAAAGATTCTTGAAAGCGACTCTAAACCCCAATGCAACAAAATCGCAGGTTGACGAGATGCATGCTGAACCAACAACAATTTCTTTCAACTGAACCCGCTAAACCTGCTAGCAACTTATCTCAACAGTAAAACATTTAGCAAAGTGTGCATGGCTCGTGCAGGTCGTACCGCAGAGATAGGTGTTGTTTATAGTGTGGAAGGGAAGGACATTTGTTCTGTGCATGCCACAAGCAATAGGGTTTACTGCTGGTGGTAAGCTCCAATGAGGCATGGAGGAGATACAGATAGCCTCTGGGTAAGTCTCTCTTTGAAGTATCTACTAGATCTCCGATGAAGTGATGGATAGCCCTCCAGGGAAGCGGAGTATCCTCGGACTGGCCAGCACCAAGATCATGGAGATACCGGATATCTCAAGCCAGCTTTCTCCCACTGTATATCCAGTCTAGCTTCATATTGGGGGAAAATATAAATATTTCTGTCGACCATCTGTGAATTGGACCACGTCTATCTAACTACTGTATATACCTTTCCAGGGAAATACCGGCTGTATTTCCGACACAAAACTGTTAATTTCTGGGGTATCGGCTAATCGATTCAACTGCTTCTGGTATGTACATTAGAAAATTGTTAGAAAATAAGTGTATTTTTGTATGATTGGGAGATAAAATGCGGCTTTTCTTTGTATCTGTCATCACGACAGTTGGCGGGTAGGATTACCTACCACCTTCTGCAACTACCTGCTCTGCGGAGACCAGCAGGTGGCAACACGTGCAATCCTTCTTATCCTACGCGGGAATATTGCTGTTGAAATGCCAGTACTAAGACTAATGCTATTCTTGTTCAAGGTTAGATATTTATTTTTAAATTTTCTCATAAACACCCCACTGTTTGCAAATGTTTCCAGTTTGCAGCAAATTAAGATTTGTAGCAAAATGGTGTGAACGATGTGTATTTTGTAAAAAATATACCCTCTTGTCTATATTGTGTTTGACAGTTTGAGAAAGCAAGAAGTTAATGAAGGTGTAACTTTTGAAGGGCTCATAATTTAGATCCATGTGAGAGTGTATGTGTGGGTGTGCGTGCATTTGTACGTGTGCGTGTGCTATCTGTTTGTGGATGTTAGTGCAAGCCATGTTTTGTGGATGTCAGAGAATGTTTTTGTTTGGCAACACTATTTTTGTGTCTAGGAAAAACTACTTTTGTGGTTGTCTGAAAAATGTTATATTTTTTTCGTACAAGTCTGGATGTCAGGACACATTATGTTGTTGTGGATTCTTTTTTTGCGGGTAGGTGGCAGGTGGGGGTGGGTGGGGAAGAGGGACTATGTGAGTGTCGAGGAAAAACCGAGTCAGAACATACCATTTTTGTTGTTGCTATCTGTCATGCAAGGCTAGGTCTGTGGCTAGTCAGGAATATGTTTTTGGAGGGGGAGTCGGGGAAAGACGGGGAAAGACGATGTTTGTGAGTGTCAGGAAAAGCTAGGTCTGCGGTGCCAGCAGAGGCTATCTAGAGCCGATTCCCAAGATTAGGGCAGGTGTCCGCCACGTGCAGAAGGTCGCCCAGTCAGGTGCTGGCAGTGCACTGCTTACTTCCTGTCTCGCCAACAGGTAGAGGGCAGCACCGGGGCTGTGGGTCCAGTCACTGGCAGACCCACAGCTAATGTCGGGGAATTCTCCTAGAATAAATAAAATACCATTCGGTAAATCTACACTAGACTGGGATTCAATAAAGGTCTAATGTCTGGATTACTCCTAGGATAAATAAATTACCTTTCAGTAGACTTAGAGTGGGGTTCAATGGATTTATAATGTCTGGAATACTCTTAGAATGAATAGAATACCTTTTAGTACAGTGACTAGACTGGTATGCAATGGATTTCTAATATCTGGTATACTCCTAGAAGGCATAGGATACACAGTACACTAGACTAGGATTCAAGTAACTGTTAAGCGGCAACAAGTTTTCTGAGAACATTAAAACAGAAATTAAGATTGGCTTAGATTATTGTGTTTAACCCTCTCCATGCTGAAGGCAACCGGAGATGCCCTAAAGAGCTGTATATGTTCCCAATCCAGCAGGGAGAGGGTTAAGGAGGTTGGCAGTTTGTAGATTCAGTTTTGGTTAGGAGTGTGAGTTTACTGTGTCAATCAATTAAAGAATATTATGATATTATTTATTTTTTACATTCTGACATCTTGAAAATATATATAATTTAACATGATAAGGAAATGTGCTTTTTCATTGGCAGGATGCAAGTTATACCTGCTATATCATTAGTTCATCTGTCATCTACATGTAGATCATGTTGGATTGGAAACTGTATTACATATTAGCCAGAAGATAATTTCAGATAACAAGATTTGAAATTTCAACAATTTTAAAATTGTCATAGAACCAAAACAATTTTTCTGTAAGTTTTATAAGTATTTACTGTACATTATACATGTATTTAGTCAGTGTTCATGTTATTTGTTCCCAACGGTAAAAGCGCTAGAATTATTTCCTTTAAAATTTCATAATGCTACTAGGTCTATGAGCCATTGATCACTAAAGTTTACTGATGCTAACATTTTATGATTTACACTACAGTATTGCATTTGTTAGAGATAATGTTAATCAGGATGTAAACCTGATATTTATCCCTGACTCATGTAATTGCTAGCCTGAGTGTGTGAATTTATTTATCCTCCTTGGTATTCAAAATCCATGGAAAATTAACCCACACTGAAATGGAGCTTGTTATGAATTTGATAAATGACAGAATATAGCCAAAAAAAGTAATTGACAGCTCTGTTACCAGGCATGGACTAATGGGCCTTTAACCCTTTCCCTGCTGGATTATGCACAAACACAGCTTGTTGGGGCATCTCTGATTGCCTGTGGCAGGGAGAGGGTTAATAACACTCAATCTGTCCCTGTTAACTGCTAGAATTATTCAGGTGGCTGCTTTCCCTGCCGGCCTAATGTGACTTGTCTCATTCAACATCAGGTGCGCTGGTGTAGAAGTGGGTTACTCGGTTAGCGAAACTTGTTGCCTTTTTTTTTTTAAGTCAGTCTGAACAGTCTGTTTCTCTACCTATGTAGTACCACACTATTGTTCTCAAAGTGAAAGTGAACCGATCTATTTGTTTTTGTCCAAATAGGGACTAGACATTGGACATTCCATTGAGATGAGTCTACTTGATGTAGTCGTATATTTATTTACACAGTGTCGCACCCTATCTCTGTGGCCATTGTATATTTATTTACTCACTCTTTGATTTATTATATCCTATCATGATAACTGCAGAGATTTATACAATAATATGTTCGAATTTAGAAATTACCAACTTATATAGGACTAGAATATTTATCTAAGGTTTTTGGCAGATTGGCAGGAGGCTGTGATATAAGCCAAATAATCTTGAAAGTCCAATACAATATATATTAAATAACATAAGATTTAGTGTTTTATGTCCACAAATACTTGATGTGTGTATTGGGTGGCTAATTAACGGTTTTCCTGTTGGATTATTAAGCAAAATTATATCAATAAGGCAATTCCAGTTGTCATTAACAGAAAGGAAATACTAATACATGTAATACTACTACTACTAATAATAATAATAATAATTGTACATTTATTATGTGCTGACTCAATGCGGAAAGACACATAACCTCATTTGAAGCGCAGATAATAATGGTTTTAGCACCTAATCTCCAGCCATCGCTGCTCATTGGCGTTCACATTATTACCTTCAATAATTATTATTGATAGTTACAATGCATTTGCCAGGCAGTAGAGATGTGAGATATTAATTACCATGTTCTGTACCAGGTGGTCGTCTATATCTTGTGTATGTGTCATGGTTCTGGAATTAGTTAATGATGTAAATAATTATAGTGTAGTGTATTGTGTTTATTTACTTTCACCTCGTCCAAATGTACGCACACACATACACACACACATACACACACACACACACACAAACACACATATGCGCGCACACGTGCACATGTTGTTCATTTGGAACAGATTCCTTCTATTTTGGATTTTGGCAACATGTCACGTTAATTACATTCTAGTATTGTTTTAAGTCTATATCAAAGACATCAAAGTTTTATTTTTCACCCCACACGTTAATTAATATTTTGTGAATTTAATTATGAACACTTTGGATCCCAGAAAGGGGTGTGTCGTATACATTGAGACTAGGTATTTTCCCAGATTCTTTTCCTTGAGAAAGGTGTGCATATTATACATGGTAGCATGGTATCCATGGGGAAATATGGTACCAGATAACAGTACACTCCTTTGTCAACTACGCCTACCCACCAACCCTGCCGTCACTTTGTTACGACCCCCTTCACCCGTGAACCATACAATATCATTTAACTCGACATAATTCACAGATGGATTAACTTTGAAGGTTTTATTGATGTTTAATATATATTCAGCCTTTTGAGAGGAGCTTTGAAATTGTATATTAGTGGAGAAGTATGTCGCCTGGTAGCTTGACTCATAACTCATCCGTGTTCACCTGTATTATCCTGTGACGGAGTCTGTCTGTCTGTGTGTGTATGTGCGTGCGTGTGTGACAGGGCCTCACTCCCAGGTCAACGCTGCTTAGGTGTTGGAGGTCGGTGATCTCACGGATTTTTCTTCAATGTTTCATCTTGGGATTTCTGTTATTGAGAGATATCCAGGGCGATAGTTTCTGATACATGTCATCATCTACTGTCTCTGACTGGTAACAGTATCTCATAGTGTGTCTCATAGCGTCTCTCATAGTGTGTCTCACAATGTGTATGTCATACTGTGTCTCACAATGTGTATCTCATAGTGTGTATCTTAGTGTCTCACAATGTGTATGTCATAGTGTGTCTCACAATGTGTATCTCATAGTGTGTCTCACAATGTGTATCTCATAGTGTGTCTCACAATGTGTATCTCATAGTGTGTATCTTAGTGTCTCACAATGTGTATATCATAGTATCTCATACTGTGTCTCACAATGTGTATGTCAGACTTTGTCTCATAATGTGTATCATAGGGTGTCTCACTGTATGTGTATTTCATAGTGTGTTTCAATGTGTATCTCACCATGTATTTCTTGTATTGCAGTGAAGACAGGATAA
>JAUTBQ010184050.1:0-10785 GCA_032361185.1 Lepetodrilus ovalis | reverse complement strand
TGCTATCGATAGATTGCTATCGGGACACACACTATCGCAATAGGTCGACTTATCGACTTATCGTTACACCCCTAGTTCCTACTACTACTACTACTACTACTACAACTAATATCTACTACTAATAATAATAATGATAATAATAATAATATATATATACACATGCATTATTCATATTACAATTTTAGTAGTAGTAGTAGTAGTAGTAGTAGTAGTAGTAGTAGTAGTAGTATGCTGTTGTTGCTACTACTACTACTACTACTCTTACTCTACTACTACTACTACTACTACTACTACTACTACTACTACCACTATTAATTGTTACTACTACTACTACTACTACTACTACTACTACTACTAGTATCCAACATCCAATATCACATTTACTTCAGTCTGTAATTAGATATTCGCAAATACACAACGTCCAATGTCCAAGGCCAATATCACACTCGTCAGCCAATTCTTTTCACAACGGGTCGTACCGTTATTCCGGAAATAAATAGGGACTTACGTCACTTTCTGTTACCGTAAAAGCAAGGCGTATATGCCCAGAGGCCTGTTGCTCGACGCTCTTTTAGGCTACAGCTAGTTTAAGGTCAATGCTATCTAAAGTGGAGGGAGCCCAGTTACAACTATTGTAGCGCTACAAGAGCGTCGTGCAACGGGGAGCTGTTTTGTAAGCCAAGACTACAGTACAGCTCTTGTGAAATTCAGACCTGGGACCATGTTCACGAAACTGTTGTATACGTTACGACATCATTAAGTCTTCTTGGAGGAAAATTTGATAATCCCGAAAGAGTCAAATATTCCCTCACGAAGGCCTACCGATGTCATTACGTGCACGATAGCTTCGGGAACATGAAAGGGTTGTCCTAGCCTTCCGGGTGTAAACAGAGGGCTACGTCATTTCCTGTTATAGTAAAAGCATGGCGTAGACTGGGCATAGGGCAGTACGACCATTTAGTGAAATGCAGACTAAATCGTTTCTCGAAGCTCTCGGGTTGTTCAAGATCCAATATATTTGAATACACAATACAATACGCTACTTGTCTTGGCAGAACGGGTTGTAGGAAATATGAACACGGAAACCAGTCTGCGCATAAGTTCAGTGCATTCGCTTCATGGTCTGGGTTTTCATACAAAACACTACGGGGTCCAGACCCGTATTGATAAGTATGAATACGTATTGCTACATGTGCTGGCTGAACGGCTTCTGTAGCAATAAATATGCATATGTATTCATATGTATTCTATCTTGAACGCACCTCTCATAACTACTATGCGACTACACGCACTGTCGTAGCGATCTCTTATACACGGCGCTCCTGCACTTACGAGATCGTTGTGGTCTCTTTGTGGATAAGAGAGCTTCGATAAACGATACCCAGAAATGTATATCTTTCGGCGACCAAATAACATCGATTAATCTGCGCCTGTTCTACAATTCAGATCCTAAATACATGCCGTGTCCAGTTCGGAAAGCAAAACAGTACGCGGGTTTTCACTCAAAACGTTAATCAACCCCCAGGCATTGATGTTCATACTCTTTGCTCCGCCTACCACTTCAAGATATTCGTAGACATTTATCGTTATATAGCCACAACTCACCAGCAGCTATCGGTGGGATCAGTAACGGCAGATCTAACCCTCACAGCGGAGCTCTGATGCTAAATGGACACGTTAGATGTACGTGCACGCTCTCCTACTGATCAAGATCACTATATTATGTACATGTAGGGAGGACCTCGCTCTACTAGCTGTTCCTTGATCTTCAGCGTGTGCTCCCACGTCCTCATTCACACATTCATTTAATTCAAGCTTTAATATTTAACTGTAAATTAAACCTGAAATTATTTCGAACATGTTGGACATTTTAAGGATTTTTTTCAATAAATCGCCCATGTTCTCTTTCTAATCGTCTATTGAACCCTTTCCATGCTGAAGGCAACCGGAGATGCCCTAAATATCTGTGGGTATGCCCAATCCAGCAGGGGGAGGGTTAAAAGAGTGCGAACATTCCAACGTCGAGTATACCGACTTGTTTCAATCATTGCCGCTTGAAACAATTAAAACGGGGTTGAATCGTTGCCCCTTGCAACAATTAAACCGGAAGTTGGGACAGCTAGGGAGGTGTCAGGGTGCTGGCCAGTGTGGACTGGATAACGGCTGGTGACATCACCTATGACCGCCTGCGTTCCTTCATCAGACGGGTTTCCTGGACTCAACATTGGCGGTTACAGGTCCATCAGAAGAAACTTCCGGCTACGTTTTAATTGGGATAAAGCGCAGTCGATAAAATAGCCATACGATTGTCCGACCCTTACTAAACACGATTAAAAACGCATGACGTTGATAGCATTGCTGCTACTCAAAAGTGTTTGTTTTTTTCTCCCCTCTCTCTCTCTTCTCTCTCTCTCTTTTTCTCTCTCTATCTCTCCTCTCTCTCTCTCTTCTCTCTTGCTCTCTCTCTCTCTCTTTCTCCCTATCTCTCTCTTTCTTTCTCTTTATTTAAAGATTCTCGACGTAAAATGTTTTCGACATGTCACAACGATGTCCAACAAGACAAGCGATCTGAACGATTTACGGAGAGTATTTCGTGCCACTTGGTAATATTATCTGTGTATGCTTGTATTACTCTTGTGCTTTTGATGGGGCTGATAGGGAACCATCAATACCTCATTTGACACGCACGTACAGATTCGTAACGCCAGCAAGAATTCGCTCAAAGTAGCTCAGTGTTATTGGCAAATGATTGAATGTTGTTGATGTCGTTTTACAGTTTTCAAGGACGACACTATAGTGCAGCGGCATGTAATTCAATTCGGCCATATCGCCCATGACAAACAAGACTCGTCAAAGTTTTTTTTATTTCTAAAGGAACTAAAAAAAAGATAGTTATTCCCGGTACAGTGAACCGAATATTGACAGATCAATATAGTTGTACATTATATAGAAAGTAAATGAAAGAACATTCCCTATGGAAAACTAAGACGTGAAATTGTGAATAGAAATGGTAATTCCCTGACAGTTATTCTTGTATTTATAACCCGAAACGGTTATTTCATATTTGATCAAAATTGATATTTTTTTTATTTTTACTTAATCATATTTCCTACTTTTATCCCACCCGAATGATAATACCTTCCCCTGGGAAGAACAATACTTTGCATTATTATCAGACGACGTTTTCTAACAAATAATCCAACATAATAGTGACCAAACTCTACACATGGCATACCCATTTCCATAGTATTTCAGCTATTCCAACAATTTACGTAAACGCAATTAATAGTAATTCAAGTTTCAAAGGCTCATTCCTGAAAACGGTCCCTCTTTCTTCCAATAAAGGCAATTTGAAAAGAAGTCGGATTGAATACCCCTTCCAGTACGCCAGATTCGATGTCACACCATTGATCTTCGAAACAGCAAAGTCAAGACTGTATACCTATTAAGAATTCCTGAACCGATTTACCGCAAGTAATTCGTGCGGAGGGATATTGCAGCGATTCGATTAGTCCTTAGACGTAATCACCGTGCTTCCAATACGGGTTACTTATTAATATGACGTCACGCGGAAGGATATTGTAGAGCGGAGCGACATTTCTTAGACGTAATCACGCGCGGTGCTTTCAATACAGGATTCTTATTAATATGACGTAACCAGTATCGCGGAATCCATATTATATGGAAACGGAAGAATTGGTTTTGTGAATTGGCTTGGCGTCTAGATTGATTGGCCTCTGATTAGTTCACCGTCTTCAGACAAACACTGTGCACTGTTTAGTGTCAGATTACAACTATTTACTGTTAACCTGATCTTTAAAATATATATTTCCATTTTTCCTTTTTCGAATACTTCAGCTTTTCAGGAAATCTATTAAAAATAATTTAGTTCACAAGCTACTACCAATTAATAAGGGAGATAATTATACATGGTCCCTATCAAACATAATCACAAAATATATTAGTATGTTCAGACAACTCATTGACCTTGGTTCCTGATAGTGGTATAAGCTCTAAGTTAGATGTGTTCATTTGACCGACAGGAAATCATATAGAGTTTACTGGTCGTTATCGGCAATAGATTACCTTGTAATAGCGAATAATCGATGTGAAATATAGATAACTAATACGTGTAGATGGGCCATATAGACACGGTCTAGTACATCTAAACGTGATGATATATGACACATACATTTAGAAATAAAAACAATTTCTGTTAAATAAATTATACATTTCAACATTATACAAGCTTGTCATCCGATTGAGCTCTGTAGTTCCGGTATAATAATAATAATAATAATAATAATAATAATAATAATAATAATAATAATAATACAAATAATAATCATAATCATAATCATAAACAACAATAATAATAAAAGAACGTAATTAATATGTATTATATTACTACTACTACTACTACTACTACTACTACTACTACTACTACTACTACTACTACTACTACTACTACTTCTACTACTACTACTACTACTACTACTACTACTACCACCACCACCAATAATAAGAATAAGAATAAGAATAATAATAAGAATAAGAATAAGAATAATACTGCCTGCACTTTCGCCTAGTCGTAAATATTGTTGAGTCATGTCATTGTTTGACTTTTTTTTAACGACCACTTGTATTTGTCGGTATTTTTCTATGACAAACTACCCAAATACATCTAGGTTAGACAAGTGTACCCATCGAATCGCTGTTATGTAGATGTACTCAGAAAAGAATGTATGTAAATGCCCCGGGCTTTCATTATTTATTGCTCAGATGAACGCAGAAAACGATATCTGACAGCAATATTAGGGGGACTAGACTTTGAGTTAATTGCATGGTGATATATAAATTACATATTACCGCATATCTTGCATTTCAAAGTGAAAGGTTTTCCATAATGCAGGTACGTGGGAAATTTAAATCATTAACCTACATGTATTGTCAGAAAACGGTATTATAGCATGTATCACTCAAATATATGTCATTAGTTATGATTTGTATCAATTTGGTATAATTGATGATTCGTCTTGGATGTGTGGAATCCCTGTGAAAATGTACATAACTTTCTTTTATAACGTGTAATCTATACATTAGAGAACAATTATATCATAATGTTAACATAGCCATATTCCATGCAGTTCATACTTTCATATAAAAAAGAATCAAAGAGATTTTAAAGTGCAAACCTATTGACGACTCACACAAATGCATTTATGTATATAGACATATTACTGTCTTATCTGTACAAATATATTTACATAATCTTGCTGTATGTAAATCTTACAATTCTGTTGTCTTTGTTACTGTAAATAGTTCTTTATGACTTTAATATTTAATGATATGTATGTATACATTATTTATTTAAATACTCAGAAGCGGATTTAGTGTATTGGATAACTTGTTTCCCAATCTTTTTCTGACGAATAAAATAAGTTTAAATCAAATACATTAATACGGAAATAAATTTCTTGGACTGTATCATGTGTATGTATACTATAGTATTAATTCTATATATAGACTGGATGCGATTTAATGAATCCGATATAATTATACACAGTACTCTTGATAATAATTGTTGTTATTCCCAAACTATTGGCAATTACTTGTCATATTTTAATAATATAAATTAAAATCCACATAATTATACAACTGTGTTATATAAATTATTTTATCTTTCATAAATAAATTAAGTGTATTTCGCAGATTACGAACCAAGCTATCGGTTGATATTATTTTGCTTAAAGTGAGGATTGATTGCTGACGTTTGCAATGGTGCCAAAAATAGTCAGTGTTGGAATTTTGAAAATATACATTACCCATTATGCCAGAAGTGCGTAAACAGTTCCAGTAATACAAGTATATTTACCTCTCATATAACCTTTTAACATTAACCGGGTACCTACTATAATTAAAGCTAGAATGGTATTAGAAAGTAACGCAAGGGTGGACACACATTAATGGTGCGTGACGATGTCGTAATCGGTATATGCCGTTACTGCTAAATGGTATTTAGATAACGTGTTCCATGGAATTATAACGGAGTAGGCCTACGTACACAGCGTAGCACGTGACATTCTCAACACCATGGGGAGTATGCAACGTAAAATTGGTATCTCCAGTATCAAGCATAGTAATGCTATCATTCATATCCATTAGTATTCGGTTTATATGTGTTCAATTCCTGCAGTTTTAGAAATCTTCAAGTGATTGTTCCGTGGTTAGGGTGGTCCTAACGGTAACAATCCGTAGTAAAGTTGATTACAGTACGAAAAGGGCAGATCTTTATAAACCAAATTAATTACAAGTATTACTCATCGTGCAATGTCTAGACATATAGTTCATGTGAGTAAAGTGGTAATATACTAATGATAAAACATATATTTAGATGTTCTAGTTGCTTAGAATAGCATCCGAACTGTCAACGATAAGTCATGAAAGAGTCACAGTGATAGGTAAATTGATGAACTCGCCTGTCAAAATGCATGTTTTACAAAGGAATTGTTTGTTGCAGTCAACAGTTGTTATAGAAACTAAAGCATACATAATCATGAGATTGATAGATCGCTGTGTAATGGTGGTTCTTCTCATGTTAAGCATTTTTGTTAAAGGTATACTATCACGTCTGGTTATATAACGACAAACGAATTTCTATCTGAGACTACTTACGCTTGATTTGTCCACCCAAAAGTTGTTATTTACTAACGTACTTATCATGTCCCAATACTCGATAGTTAACAAACAAAAATCATATCTTATATGGATTACGGTTACGGACCCATAATTAGCTTGTCGTTGATGCATCATATATAGTTTTAAAAATATATACAATATCAAAACCATCTATATTAATTATCGACGTTTCATATATATGAATTCTAAGTATTCGTATCACTTTGAATTCCAAGAAACGTAGATCTATTAATTTCAGTTATGTCCATTTGCATTATAAAAATGAAATGCGATCACTCGATTCAGATTATCGTTGGGTTGCATTGGTAGTTCGTCTACCATACAGAGTTGGAAAGGTTTTTGGAAGTACAAACATGATTTTAGGTACTAGTATGTCGAGTGAATATACTTTGCAGTTGTACCTAAGAAATAGTCCAAAACAACAATAGATATACTGTATGTGATATTATTCCTTTATGGCAGAAGCGATCAAACGTTGCAAGAGATCTGCATTCACAATAAGACAACAATATCAATACTTGATGTCTATTCAAGGAATGGATTGTCATTGTGTACGCATAGATGGTTTGGGGAAATGCCAAGCGAATCTGGCACCCTGTAGTACAAACAAAGTAAAACTGGATGTATAATTACATATTATTTTACTAGTGAACACAAAGACGCTCTATTATGCTATGTAAATTGGCTGAATGCTTGCTCACAACCTTAAATGACAGGTTCGTTTGTATACTCCCTAGGAAGTTGATAAGGCTATTAGAGCACACTGTCACTGATATTAATTATGTATCACTTTGAGTACGCTTTCGAGCATGGATTTGGCGCGATATTAATGCGTAGCCTACATTATTATTATTATTGTTGTTGTTATTATTATAATTATTATTATTATTATTATTATTACTATTATTATTATTATAGTTATTATTAATATTAATATTATTATTATTATTATTGTGATTATTATTATTATTGTGATTATTATTATTATTATTATATTATTATTATTAATAATAATATTACTATTATTATTATTATAGCTTTGTCACATGCACTGGCATGGCCCCTGGGGCATGTGTTTGGGATCTAAGGAGAGAGCTATAAAAATAACAGGGGATGGAAGAGAAGTTGCGGTGTTTACAAAACACTACGTAAAGTCGCACACTACATATTTGCTACTCACAAACTCCATCTTGATTCTATTAGAAGACAGACCGAAAAGCAATGACTTGTAATAATCGAACCGAACTTTTAATACCTACACACATAACGATATTACAATTTAAAAACACTTATTTGTTGTCCTCATTCGACAAAGCAATTGTTTATCATAATTTTATTACAATTCGGCTTGCATGTAAACAGTTCAGACCTACATTTTCATTTTCTTTTCCAATTGAGGGTAGTTATTACTACAGGTAAGGGAAACAATTACAATTTACAGATGTAGGTCGATTATTACAATCATGACTCTTAATGGACCCCATCAGGAATGCCACTGACGATCAAGGAAGGATTTTAATTTATGCAAAGTAACAACAACTGCACACAATCATTTCTTCTGCAGATTCTGATCCGTTGTTGTCAATTTCAGAAGACATGTTTCGATATGTCGAATAACATATAGTTTCAAAGAAATAAACAGACATCTCGGTATATCTCGATTTTATTATCTATGTATTTCACAACTCCAAAATAAACATGATGGATCATAGGGAAATATACATATTTGTTCATCAAATAATATGGAATGATCGTTACACCGCACAACCTTGCATACCTATACATGCCCAGCTCATGACCATTATCAAGAATATGCAATATGTGCGTGCATCAAGATAATCACAAGTAATGCATTCATTACATGAGAAGCAATATTGCCTATGTGGTTTAATACACCAAAGATAATTAATCACGGTAATGATAAGAGAATAAGTTAGATTTCCGAATTTGAAAATCGAACAAGAAACTTGCAATCGAATCTGTCATCAGAGCGTGATATATGAAACCGAGTAACACAACATTTTTATGAGGTAGATGGGTTTTTATTTTTTTGCGTCATAATATAGTTGAGTTTGATATATGAATACAATGAACATTTATGAATGCTTTTATTCTCGACAAACTGGTTCCATGCATGCATTCATCATAGCAGAGTTATTGTACACAGAAGATATGTGTTATGTTGACCTAATCATTGTAAGACATGAGTGCATTGCTATTATTCTAAATTGTATGTTAGAAACAACAACATATAGATGGCATAAAACAGTTTCAGGATTAGTAATCACAGTAATGTTCCACCTGTAATGAAGAATTATACAAGAAACTATTTCGGTAGATGAATCATAGGTATGACATGACGACAATATGTTGTATGTAGTGTAGTATTATAGATACACGCACTCGAATCTCAACATCAAATCCCAGTAACATTGTACGTAATGAGAATGTTAGCCTTCTGTGCAGCTCATGTTACATACAATACTTCCTAGGGTGTTCAGAAGAACATTTAGTGCACATTGGCTTATTTACTGGCGTAATACTGTAACGCATTATTAAAGCTAATTTATTAGAAACAATTTTCGTATCATTATCGTTATTATTATTACCATCATCAACATCATTATCATCATCATCATCATCATCATCATTATCATCAGAATCATCATCATTATCATCATTATCATCAGAATCATCATCATCATCATCATAATCATCATCATTATCATCAGAATCATCATGAGCCTGATCCATAGAGCTACGATCAATTGTAAACTTATCGTACGATGAGTATGGTGGCCAGTTACCACAACTCTCAACTTACGATAGGTTTACACTCGACTGTAAAGATACGATAGCTTTTTAGATCGCGCACCTGGACAGAAAAGCAATGATAATATTGCAGCACACGCATACCTTTAATCCTTTGTTCTGAATACTATTTGTGACATTGGCATTACGTTGCACCGGCTTCTCCGAGTATGTAAACAAACACTGTTACACAGATCGAGGTATCGTTGACTGAAGCTATCATACCTACTACGAGACAGTCAACACTCTCGTAGCAATATCTTATGCGTGGCGTTCGTGCACTTACGAGATCGCTGTGGTTTCATAGTGGATATGAGAGCTTCGAGATACGATACACAGGAATTCAATATCTACGTTGGAACTATTTACAGCATTAAAAAAGAAAATTCTCCAAAACATACCTTCTTTCCACTATTGTGGACGCGAAGATACAAACGTTCTTTGATGAAGCTCTTTGATTCCGGAATATCTGTCTTGCACTACAAGGCGTTTCCTTTACGATTATGTCTAAGCAGAGACAAGCATGGAATGAGCTACACATTAAGTATTGAGCTGTAATCCGGGCCTTATTACTCGTGTAAAAGACAATGACTGATATGAGCCTTGAGCAGAGGTCCCGTATTACAAATGTTCCGTATTAAAAAGCAGTCGCGGTTATATCATTGGCTTAGTGCTACATTTCCCGTTATGTAGACCCTAATAGTCCTATCCAGAAATTATTTACCGTTATTGAGTAGGGTTATCTCCCTTGGAACAGGGCCATTTCCGGAGATTGTTTGGAGATGGTTTGGAGATGGCAAGATGGCGTCGGATAAACAAAAGTCGATCGTTTTTTGAGTAAAATGTCAAAGAACTAAACTAATTTGTACATACTCACGAGAAATATTTGTCAAGGACCAAGGCAGGATCAGTCTTCTGTGCACATGGTGTCTGTATGCTCGGGAAACAGCAGCTGATAAGTAAAGTAGTTTGCAAATGTTCTCCGACTTATCAGTGCCGATCGCCTCTCCCGTCACGGACTCAGTGAAGTTTTTTCCAGATCCATCATTGATACACAAGTGAATTAATGATATTGACCAATTACCATCCTTTTCAAGTAGTGATTTGTACAATTACATTGTACATCGAAAAACAGGGAAAATGTTTTGATGAACAGTGACGAAAGATCATGACCAGTCAGTGAATCGCAGTGAGATATACCCGAATATTAGTAGGTACTTGCAGATTTCTATTCATATTCATATTGGGTAGTTTCATTCTCTCACAAACTACTCA
>JAUTBQ010184039.1:0-10787 GCA_032361185.1 Lepetodrilus ovalis | reverse complement strand
CACGCACGCATACACACAGACACAGACACAGACACAGACAAAGACGCAGACACACACACACACACACACACGCGCGCGCACGCACACACACACACACACACACACCCCACACACACCACACACACACACACACACACACACACACACACACACACACACACACACACACACACACACACACCTCCACATCCACATGTCCACATCTTCAGTTCCATGTATGATTTTCATGACATCTTGCCATGTGTATTCTTGTTAATGAACTATATAATATTGACTTATATATGATTCTGTATGCAAGACGAGTAAAGCTAATTTTGCAAACTGAGTATGTCTAATTTGTTAAATGTTGTTATTATCACATTAACTAAAAATTAATAGGCCTATATATGATGCTGTGAAGTAGCATTTTTATCTCTCCACCCTGAAGGCAACCAATGATGACCTAAAGATCAATGTCTGTGCATTATCCAACAGGGAGAGGGACAACCTTATACTTATTTCTGTTTGTCATATGCTGTCTAGCAATGTCAAAATGTGTCATACTATAGCCTCGTCCTGTAAGTCAGAGTTGCGTCCCTTATAAACCCCTGAGAATTATCTCCCCATATTGCCACTGGCAAGTAGAGTTAGCATAGCAGTAGACGCTGATAATGAAGTGTTAGTATGCTTACAAAGCACAAATTAGTATACATGAAATATTGAGGAAACGACACTAATTTCTGCTAAAGCTGACCATCTCTCTAGTGCTAGAACGGTTGTTAAAAGACTTACGAAATTAAATCGAAGTGATTTATAGATGGCTTGTCCAATGTAGGCTACTACATGCTGAGAATTATGTGTATTTCTCTATTGTCAAGCGAATCAGTGGCGAGTTTCTGGAACAGGCTATAAAGAAAAACCTATTGTATATCACGGTATCTTGATTTAATTTCAACATATTTTATTGAGATGAATTCAATTGTATCCGACACAGTTAAAACACTTATCCGTAGTGTTTTTCAATGTATCAATATATCCTTGACTAAGGTTGTTGCTTCTTTGTATTGCAATGTTGAAATACAATACTTACAATTGATAAGAATTATACATTATGTTAATACGATAATAACTTGTCTATGTATGTACGATACTGGGTATCCTTTCACGAATCTCTCTTATCTACTAAGGGACTGGTAGCGCTCTCTTATAAGTGTACTAGCTATCGGCAAAGCGAGCGCTACCACTCACTTAGTGGATAAGAGAGCTTCGTGAAAGGATACCCAGTTTGGTTGTATATTTCAATTATGATTTTGTGTTCAATTTGGTCATTAAATTAGTCAATGATAATAGTTTCTTTCATTCCTTCCCTTCTTTCTGTCTATTGTATTTTGCGATTTGCATCGTATGTAACACACAAGGTATGATTCTACATGACTGTATAGTCCTACATACGATGAACATTGACTATTTTGGATAAGAACCATCGTACATCACGTTTCATCCTTGAGATCAAGAAACGTGTTCTTTAACATACATCTATCAGTACTACATTTCAGGGTCATAATCGTGACAGCAAAAGTATTTCTGACTGTACACGTGTTTTTGACAGCAGTCCTATTCATGATAGCAGTAGCGGCCGTAATTCTTGTAGGTGTATTTGTGCATATGTCACGTGACATTGAAAGCTTAGACGGTGACCTCAATACAATCTGACGTTGCAACGGATGTGAAACACGATACTCGAATCTATTTTAGTGGTAACTGTATTCCGATTAATCTGCAGTATGTAAACGATATGATACTCACAAGAAATCATCGGTATTAGGGATTAATTGTATATTGTTTCAGTTCATAGTATGATATATGACAGATTCGACACATACCACATCGCACGTGACATCGCTGGCTATTTACTTGCAGCCTTTAATAACCAATACATATACTATTCTGAACTTTGACCCCCAATGGGACACCTAGCTTAGTAAGGTGGTTCCTTCACTATCACTCTCTGCTGGGTGGATTGTCTCGTGCTTCTCAGGCTAGGTGTTGTCTTCTCCGTCCGAAATTGGAACAAAAGGAATACAATTTCTGACACAATGTCCACCGATTAGGTCGAAAGATATTTCATACAACTTAATGTATTAATCTTATTAAAAACACATCTGAGGATCACAACCAACCACAGAAGACAAGAAAATGGAAGAGAAACAGTTCCAAATTCCAGAATTTGGAGGCGTATTTCCAAAGAAAACCATTACGGTGGGACGCAAAGAAGTAATTTTCGTTTGTGCTTCTTTGTTCCTCTTTCTTATGTTCGCAGTTTTCGCCGGGCTTTTCAGTACCACCCATAAAGATTTGTCGGATGTCAAAGCTCTGGCTCAGAAGGGAGATGAGCGGGACAACACCTGTTTTACCAAGTTGTGCGTGGAGAGCGCGACCTACACGCTCCTGAATACGAACCTCACGGTCGACCCTTGCTCCGACTTCTACTCCTACGCCTGTGGAAACTTCAAGACGTTCCACCCGCTGGACTCGACCACGAATCACGTCAACCTGTACACTCGACTCCAGGACCGGAACCGGAACAAGATCCGCCGGATCCTGGAAACTCCAATCAAGCGCGACGTTGATTGGTCGAGCGAGCAGAAACTAAAGCTGCTTTACAAGTCATGCATGGATGATTACCAGATCGAAAAGTTGAGAGGGAAGCCGTTCATCGACCAGGTGTTGAGCAAGCTCGGCGGATGGTGGGTCCTGTCAACGTGGAACACTACCAAGTACAATCTGGACGACATGCTGAAGGTGGTTCAGACTGACCTCTGGGTTGATGCTCTGTTCGGTATGAGAGTCAGCACCAACATCTTTAATCCAAAGGGGCCCACAGCAATACTGGTAATATATTATATTCAACCAAAATAATTAACGACCAATATATATATTTTTTTATAATTTTTGTATTTTTCAAAGTTTTCAACAGATACATGTCACATAACACAACCGCCATTAGTCCTCTTGGACATATTAATTTAGCTTATAATATTTTAACAATGAAGAATTTCCAAACGTATACAGACTCCGGTGATTCTTTAGAGTATTTGCAGACACATTGGAAGAAGAATGGCACCAGATCCCTCAAGCCGAGTTACGAAATATGTTAGAAAGGTTCCGCACCAAATATCAACTGGTCATTAATTTATTTTGTTGAGTATTATTAAGGCTATTAGCAAGAGAAGGGACCCATTCCTCATAACGCTCGTAGCGTTACGAGAGCTAAGATGGTTCAATGGAATAAAAATATCCTTTCATGAAGCTCGCGTATTCACTAAGAAACCATGCACAATCACATACTATTGCACGTTAGAGATGACTCACATTAAAGCAAGGGAGACCACTCACGAGACGTTTATGGCCTCGTATTGGATGTGATTCATATAGCGTTACTAAACATGATTCAGCATGCTTATACCTTGATCCACATCTGCGTTGCATAGTATTGGAAATGTTGTTCTGTATGAAGCCAAAGAGAGCTGACAATATGTTCTGGACTCCGTTGCACGACGCTCTTGTAGGCTACAACTATTGTAACGTCAACGCTTTTTATTGTGGCGGGAGCCCAGTTACAACTATTGTAGCGCTACAAGAGCGTCGTACAACGGGCCCCAGAAGCCAACAGATTGTCATTATCAATTAAAATTTTGCTGGCCCGACGGACCCTCAAGTTTCAAAAACTGCTCTTAATCGACTCAGAAATTGGTTAACCGAACTGAAATTGCAAAATTCAAGGGATAGTGCGATGCTAACATTTTATGTTTCAATGCTAAGAAAACCAAGGAAATGTTCAACGAAATAAAACAATTTTAGAACCAGTCATCAACAATGAAACTATTGAAATAGTAAATGAATATTAATTAACATACCACAACAATACTTGACTCAAAATCAAATTGGAATTCCAATACGGATTATATAGTATAAAAAGGGGCAGCAGAGATATTTTTTTTTTTTTTTACGTCGTTTAAGATTTTTCCAAATTGATACAATAATATTGTCCATGCGTGTTTTATCAAATGTGTATTCAAAGTATTTTAACATTTAACATCCATGCTGGTACGGGGTACTGTCTATACAGAATAAAAACAAACTAATACAAATTGTTAATATTTCTAATAACATAATTGGCACTAATCTCAACAATCTCATCAAGACCTATGAAAACATAATTTAAAACTAAAAATCTTCCACCAGATCTCGATGTAAAGTATGTTGGGTTTTCTTTGGTGAACTGAATATGAAAAAGTAACAAAAGACGTCAATTTCTATATAGACACAATAGAGAAGTTTATTTTTAACAAGACTAAGTTATTTCTATTTATTTATTTCTTGCCCAAACAAGACTAATTTAGTTCAGGGAATCCAGTGATTGAAAATTTAGGCCTACATGTTACCAAGAAAAACGTTGAGTTTTTCAGTGGCCGCTGACCGAAATTGCATTTTTCACATATCCGCTTGTAACACTCCTACAAGCTTAATTATGATGTATACACCCACATTCTATGGGTCAATTAATCAATTAGGAACAGTTATACATCCACTGGCTCAAAGAAATGTAAGCAGCCATTTTAATTTTCAAAATGGCTGCTATTACAAGTCGTTTTTCGTCATTTATAATGAAAACCGAAGTGGCCGCTTACATCTTTTTGAGCCAGTGGATGTGTATAGTTTGTAGGGGTGTTACAAGCTGATATGTTTAAAATGCAATATCGGTCAGCGGCAACTGAAAAACGGCGGGAATGCATAGCGCAACCCAACTTTTTTCTTGGTAGCATGTAAATTATCAATGAGGAGGGTACTCTGAACTAAATAATACCACTCTTGAACATGGGGCGGTGGTGCATAGTGGACCCTAAATGTAATCTCGAAAGCTGAAAAATTACCAAATGCGAATGTTAATGGCGGCCATTTTTTTAAAATCAAAATGGCTGCTTACATTTTTCTTTTGAGTCTGTGGATGTAAAACTAATTCCCAATGGTTTAAATGACCCCTAAAATGTGGGTATAGACATCATTATTGGGCTCTAAGAAGGTGATATGTGAAAAAGACACTTGTGGGAGGTATCCATTTTGAAAAACGGCTGAAAGATTTTTGAAAGTACTAACTGTACCAGCTTCCTAACAAAATCCCATCACCATCCTAACAAAATCCCATCACCATCCTAACAAAATCCCATCAGGACCCAGCTGGAAACACCATGATGAAATCCTAATAAACCCCATCCCAATCAATGAAGATGCAAACAACACTTGCAGGCGAGTACTCGAGTACTCGTCGAGTAATTCAACATTACTCGAGTACCAAATTTCCTACCCGTTTCAGCCCTAGTTTGTACTTTTATCAAAGGTCACTTTCTAAAACAAATCAATACTGAGAACAAAAATGTCACTCTACAAATATTATTTTAAAGCAGCTACAATTCTGAAGATAATAATTTCTGCATTAACCAGAAACTGACAGTTTATTAATTTAGAGTGATCGGTCGATTCCTAATAGAGGGGACATCGTCCTTCGTGTTGGAACATTACTAAATAATTGACATTGATTTTCAATCTGAGATGATTTCAACGTAATGACGATTTGACAGGAGCTTTATACATCAGTACCACGTTTCCAAATATAAATAACTTACCGATTCGAATTTCATACGATTATCACTCTATTTGTAATTAAAATTAAAACTCGTGCCACTTCCAGTTCTTTGCAAGACAACGATCTAAAGAAATCCTATTTGGGACTTTGTCTTACGGACCTTTCGTGAACAACAGGAACCAATGAAATGATACAATGAAAATGTAATGTATAGCCAATTAAATTTGATATAACAATGAAATCGTAAGTTAGTTTCGAATACAAGCAATCTGACTGGCTAATAATATTCGCGAAAGGTCACTGGGATAAAAAGACAAATGCAATAGAAAGCTAATAAATAGCCAATCAAATCTGATGTCGCAATCACAGCATGAACAAGATTCGATTAGAAGCTACCTGATTGGTTAATAGAAATACCCAGGAAAGGTCATCGGGCTGAAAGAAATGGCAAATTGAATGTTGTATTGGGGGATTTGATCTAAATCAAGATGTAAATTTAATTAAAGATTGGATCTCTACAACACTGATAATGTACGCAAGCTCTATGACATGTTCTTTGTATTTGTTTGTATTCAAATACATTTTATAAATAAAATGCAGTTAAACATATTTAGCAGGCCTTCAGATAGTCTTCCTCTCACCCCAGAGGTACTTTTTACGTTAGCACTGCACGGTACCCCTGACTCACATCTATAGAAAAATTCGCGCAAACAGTCTACAGGAGTTATAAATAGAACAATGATAACATCTGTTTCATTGGATAGATCCTTACGGCGTTTTCATCGGGAAAATGATCTCATTGGTTGACGTTTTGTTTTCCCATAGATGTGAGCCAGGGGTACCGTGCCGTGCTAACGTAACAGGTACCTCTGAGGTGAGAGGATGGCTGAGTCTATACGAGTACTGTCATATATCTTCCTATTGAATCTGTATTAGCCACGTATCGAGGCTTAGAAGGATAGAAAAACAGAAAAACTAAAATAATGCTTTCACTCACAATCAAATATACAATGACATTTCTGATATGCGTTTGCTGTCTAGAGTCTGTATTTGGGTATATTCTCGACAAGCGATGATTTCTATGGCCATTTCACGTCGTGTTGACGTCATGTTCACGTCATGTTGACGTCGTATTCACGTCGTGGTCACGTAACTCTCTACAGATGGGGTGGGTGAGCGAGGAATCCAGGGTGCTGACGCTGGGGGATCAGAGGCTCGTGCTAGACGACCGCCTACACGTGGAACGCTCCATGGCCAACAGCATGGACCTCGTCATCCGCGATGTCCAGATCACGGACGCCGGTAAATACACGTGCCAGATTGACACGGTGCCCCCGGCGATCAAGACGGTCACTCTACAGATAGGCAGTAAGTAGATGCCGTGAAATATAAGGATGTGGGTGTGGTGTATTAATTCAAATACGAATGGTTTCTACATATGTATTATTACATAAACATTACATGCTATTTTGATAGGCACATCCATAATCACCCTCGAAACGCGGCCATTATGATTACTTTAACATTGGTCATGATCAGTAATGTAATCCATAATTTTATTATTAATATATCGAAGTACAAAATGAATGTTCGTGTGCTCCCGTTGTAGAAATATGGAAACTTAACAGAGTTATGTTTGTTTTACATTATCAGAAAAATCAGGAAGTTATAATGATACCTAATTTATTATCCTAAACAAAAATTACAGGTCTCTAAATAAGTAAAAACATGCAATATATCTACGAGTAACCTAGGTCAATATGTAAATGAAGGTGATGCCCTGGGAAAACTATATGAACCAATACGTGAACTAATAAAACATTACCCAATTTAAGATATATCAATGGATATTAGTATTAGTAATCATTAATCTAAATGTGTCCTCTATCACAGACCCGCCCGTTGCGGAGACAGCAACCAAAACCATGTCCAAGTCTTTAGGAGATGACATATTGCTGACGTGCACAATACGCGGATATCCTCAGGACTTCATGATGTGGACTCTGAACAGCTCTGACATCCCCACGGGACACAAGTACGAGATCCACCTAGAGGATGTGGACAACACCACGTCCGTCCTCACTCTGAGAGTGGGCGCCCTGGACAAACAGGACTTCGGCATGTACACGTGCAGGGCGTCTAATCAGTTCGGGGTCAATGAAGCCAACGTTAACGTCATTGGTAAGTTGGAGGGATGATATTTCTTCTCGTAGAAAGCTCATACACAACTGAGATTAAACTTCTCCTCCAGATTGGGTGGTTTCATTTTTGTTCCCTTACAGTATGGAAGTAGTTCCATAGTGTTCACGGGCATATTTCATGACCGGATTTCAGATTACCGCGTCTACGCATGCGCGCAGAAAAAAAGTCCAAAAAGGTCATGCAGGTTATATTTGCAGTACGCACACCACCAAATAGTTATTTCCTGCTCGTACAATGTTTGACATTTTTGTTCTTCAGCGATTAATTAACATTGATAACAAGGCAATAACATTTGAATTGTAACCCCGTTTAACCACCTGTGAATAAATTAATGTTGCCAACTGGCAACTAATACGATATACTTGTTGATGTCAGTATAAACTATATGCGTACTTGAACGAATTTTACCGTTTGAGCTTTCGTTACCACAAATGTTTCACCATTTAGTAATATTTTTCGAAATCCAGAACACATTGAATAGAACATGCTTCGACAGAGTGTGTTCCATTTGTTGTACCAATAAATGCACTACATTTCCAGAGATGGACAGCGGTACTGATCCCAGATTCAAGGACACGCCCAATAACATCACAGTGCGTGAAGGTGACACGGCTGTCCTTCCGTGTTCAGTGGCCAACTTGGATAACAAGAAGGTAAGACAATCCATCCATACATGTGCAGAACTCTCCCCATAGTAATAATGTCGTAACAATATGCCTTGTCCTGCGAGGATGTGAACCCCTATGCGGGTGCCGCTTTCTAACTACCTCGGTCACATCAGAAGCTCTTCGTGAGCGATGTTTAGACTTGCTGGTAGTTGACGTCGTTGTTGTTGTTGCTGCAGGTGATGTGGGTGTATGGCAAGCAGTACCTCTCCATAGGGAGACGCATCATGCCAAAAGACAAACGCTTCAGTATCCAGAGACGAGCCGACCCAGAGGACTGGAACCTCCAGGTGTCTCGAGTCCGGTTCCGGGACGCCGGGATATACAGATGCCGGGTGGCAGGGAAGCCGCCGATAGTCAGGAGTGTCTTCCTTAACGTGGAGGGGCGGGAGTGTGAGTAGATCATAGATGGATGTTAGTCTGTACATATATTTCTAGGTTATGACTGTATGCGATCAACATTAGGATATCCTACTGATGGATTACTAAGAATATTCCTGTTCAATGATCGCAATTCCGTTTAAACAAATAAATTATATACCACGAATTTAAATAAATGTGCCAATGATACTAGTGAATAAAGACTCCCATTTGTATATGACTTCCAATGTCATTGGTCACTACGTTGCAATTACAGCTGAAGGCGAGCGCTCAGGACCAGTGTTCGACGACACGATCGCTAACATCAGCGTGGTGGCGGGTACCAATGCCACCCTTCCATGTGCGGTTATGTCCCTTGGCAGATACCAGGTGAGAGCAGGTCACAGACGCCATGCAATCCTTCAACACTTTCTCATGTCAAATCAAGTTTTTAGTAAGTGTCTCCTCATATATTCGTCTTGTTCCTCGTTGTAATTGATACACGACACAGTTGACTTGAAGCTCATCTGCAAAATAAGGTTACATGTGTCAGCGTTGTGTTCACACAGGTAGTCTGGCTTAGTCCGCAGTCTCATCTTCTGACGTTCCGGAAGCGGCGGATCTTCTCCGACCCTCGCTTCAGAGTGGTGCAGGTGTATAAGAAGGACTGGAATCTCCAAATTGATGACGTCACAGAGGACGACGAGGGAACATATCAGTGTCAGATCAACACCAGTCCTCTGAAGAGCCGATCAGTGGTCCTCAATGTGAATTGTAAGTAAACGCATGTAATACTCGTCCATAGACTCTTCCACTGGACAGGCACTCGCCCTGCTAGCGAACCTGGGTATCCTTTCACTAAGCTCTTATTTGCCGATAGCTAGTGCACTGCAAAGAGAGCGCTATGGTCTCTTAGTGGATAAGAGAGCTTTGTGAACGTACAGAGGTACTCTCAAGCACACACATGACAACAATTATCTGTATATTGTCATGCATATACCAATTACTAGTGTACAAGTTAACATGTTGATGATTAATTAATAGTCCAGAGTTAAGAACGCCGATGCTGTTTGAAATACTAACATACACATTCTTCTCCAGATCCGGCCAGGATTTTGGAGAGTCAGACATACAACGTCATCGTGCAGAAAGGTAACGAAGCGGAACTCGTGTGCAACATCACTGGCGACCCTGACCCCAAGGTCACGTGGAGGCGGGGAGAGTCTGACATGTTCTGTGAAGGGACGAAATGTGAGTACTTTCTGTGAGCCGTGGGATACAGATTTCATTTGGTTTTATTGGACTAAAAAGCAAATATTGAAACGTGGCATTCCATAGTTTACAAATGGTGTCGTTCTGAGTGGTGACAATTCTTTGGGCCATACTATAATATATCACTACTATAATATACTGAGAAATAAAATTTCTTGTGAAATTCCCAGACCACATTTTCATGCTATTGCGATTTCAGTTTCCGGAGATTTGGGCGAGATACTCCAGATATCAATGGCGGACAGCGACTGTGAGGGCACCTACGAGTGCATTGCCTACAACGGAATCCCCCCGGCTGTCCGCCTGTCCATGGAACTGACCGTAGGATGTAAGAACGTCGTCTTGATCAATTATCTTTCTGCTAGCGTTGATTGATTTTATGAACACTTCCAATAAGTCTACGTCTGTCATATTATTTTAGCCTATAGCAATCGAATGGTTTAGTCGCGGTTTAATAATGTTTGATTGGAGGACAATATATAGGCCTAGCACAAGTCATGCTCTCCTGACAGCGAGAAGTGTTGTGTTCTCGCTGTCAGGAGAGCATGAGCACAAGTATGAATGACATCGTTGTTAGCAACTTGGACGTGGTATTAAAGGGGCAACTTCATACTTGCACGTATTTAATCATAATTTTTTAATATTTTTATTATTTTTCTATATAA
>JAUTBQ010184028.1:0-10787 GCA_032361185.1 Lepetodrilus ovalis | reverse complement strand
ATTCCTATGCTATACTCTACATAGATACGTAGAAAAGGAGGATAAGGTGATTTTTAATTTTAATCAGTTTCATACAGTACTTTATAACGAATGCAAAATTGCCTTCCCCAAGATCATTGATCAATTGTCCCATGAAAATATCTATGCTATGGCTCTATACAATAGTGGTGATGATTGGCTCTATTTAGGTCCTACGATTTCCACAAAAAAGGGATTGAACGAAGTTGTAGCACAATATAAGAAAGAGGAGTACTACAAGGATACACCTATAGATGAATTAGCAGCCCATTTGAAATGGAGTCCTTGTGATTCACCACATCATGATACTTATGCTTCAGTACTTCCAGAGACTGATAAGCTACTTGTGGAGGCTCAGTTCATGGATGAATTAATGCAAGAGGAGTATTATAACGCATTCAATAACAAGCTCACAACCATATGTATAGATGTACTCAAGCAATTAGACATAGAAGGTACCTTTAAACCATTGGATCGTGCCTCCTTCATCCTAAATCTTCTCAATGGAGATCAAAGTGATGAAGAACGATTGGAGCGTGCCAAGGTTCTAAATCCGCAAAAAGTATTCCTGCGCTATAAAGATGAAATAAAACAATCTATATAGCTATGTTATTATTCTTTTTATTCGTAGTACTGGTATAGTAGAAATATCATTTTCATTTGCTATCCTCTTATTGCTCCTTTCCTCTCTTCACACGTTCACTCATCTAACAAAAACCACCAATACAAGTGTGGTGGTACAAATATCCCTACACTAAAAACGATCTCTGCATCACTAGCATTGGTACTACCTGCATCTTTACAGCGGATATAATAATGGTATATATTGTGATTACCAAGCCCCTTTATGAAAGTAGTATGGTTTTTTGCTCCCGTTTGAAAAAATCTTCCAGACATAGCACTATAGGGGGTATGAGGTGTTGTTGCATATCTACATGTAGCATCTGTCTCTGTATGCAGACGTAAAGTTGTACTGCCTGTATTGAGAGCCAGCTCACCCATGGGCTCCAGCTGGGAACGGAGTGGTCCATCTCTGTGGCAAATGTCGTTGGGACAAGAGGCACCATTGGCTTCCCAAATATAAGCGGTCAAGGTCTTGTCTGTATCACACCAGCCTGGTCGTCCTACAAAAAGTGGATCACTGGCATTTGCTCTGTGGACAATAGCCAGATCCACAGAATCACACATATGCTTCTTGATCACTGCTTCATTAGGCCATGGCCACAGTGGTGTACTTGTCAATACCCCATCAACATAACGGTTAACGATCGTTGCTCCTCTTTCATGTCCTGCTACCATCACTGGATCCAGTAGACGTTTTGAGATATCGGGAGCATACACTGCTTCCACATCATCCTCTTCAGGACTGCCTATACGTGTATTATGTTCAAAGGTATCTATCTGTCCCTCTCCATAGTACCAGCCAAATGTATTGTTCACAGCAAAACTATGGGTCAGGCTTTCATGGGTGATTGGCGCATGAGGGTACGGATCAAAACGAAGACCAACAAAACTATGTCCTGCTGTAATATATGAGTAACTCGAACCACTGTCATTACCCTGTATATTGAGTGCATATCCATCATCCATATTGTTCCATGAAAAAATATTTTTAAAGATCAGATCCTCGTTGGGGTCTCCAGAGCCTCCATTGCACTCTACACCATTACCATGATTGTTAAGCACGATGAGTCCTAAGTATTTGTTTCTTGCAGAACCAGAGAGTGCTGCAGGAGTCTCGTTACCAGCGGCAGCAAACGCCCCTCTATCAGAATCATACCCTGCAGGTGTTTCTGCCGTATCAACTACAACCATATTCTCAAAAATACTATCTTGAGTATTGTATCCCGAAAAAGTCGTACGGGGGTCATTGGGCTTGTAGTCATCTCCCTCCCAGTAGTCATATCGCATCACTGCACGTCGTACAGTGACTCTCAGACAGCCAAATGCCGACCCTGCTTTACGGCTGATCCCATAGGAGAAGATATCTTCTACCAGTGTATCTCTCAAGTTATTTCCTAGCGCGACGACTGCACTATTGGTCTCTTGTGCTGAACCAAAAAAACCACAATTTTTAACAATAATATGATGGGTCATCTCATTGATCGGGGCATTATCGGCAGAGGCAAGCCAAAGTGCAGAGTTCTCACCAATAGATCTGGCTATCAATCCCTCAAATCGGATATACCCTAGTACAGGATTGTCCCATCCTCCACCACATCCGGGACATGAGAATACCTCTATGGTTGATTTACCTGTATCAACAGAAGGAGCCAAGATCACTTTGAAATTATGCTGAGCTTTGTAAGTAATGTAACCTCCTGCTTTTGTACCTGGGTGGGTAACACGGATCTTCTGATCATACGTACCATCCATGATCAGAAGTGTATCTCCCGGTTGCAAACGACTATCAGCATAGGCAAATGTTGCCCAGGCATGGGACTGGGTCAATCCATTAGCATGATTTGAGCCTACAGGAGAGAGGTAGTATGTAGTGGCCTCCATTTGACTAGACACTCCCACAAGCATTATCACAGACAACAAGATATTTTTCAATAATTTAGATTGTTTTTGTATTTGCATACAAGCCTCCTCAATAGTAAATCAAAAAGCATGTTGCAAAATATTAGAAGCATACAGAACTATGTGTTTGCATTCTATTTTATGCAACACAACGATTTTATAGTATAACACAATATAGAATAAGTGTTAAAAAAGCTACGAGTAGCCTTGCTTATTTTTCTTTTTTAGAAGCATCATCTTTTTTAGATGTTGCATCTTTTACTTTTTTAGTAACTGCTGCTACAGCTGCACCTTTTGCTAGTGTCGCTGCTTTATCAACAACTTTATCTGTTGTTGTCTCTTCTTGAGTCTCTGTCTTTACAGATTTTTCTCCATCTGTTGCAGACGGTGTACTTGATGAACATGCTGTAAAAAATCCTAATGAGACAAGCAATGCTGTATTAAGTAATATTTTCATTCTTTTTCCTTTTTGTATGCAGTATATTTTATTATACACTTTCATACGTAAAAGGTCAAATATAACGGTATCTATAATAATTAAAATAATATAAACCAATAATAACTCTATTCCAAGAGGTAATACAATTATGTTATACTAGAGAGATAGACCTGAAAAGGAGGATGAGATGATCACCTTATATAGAGTCTTAAAATTAAGTCTATTGTCCCTTGTAACACTTTTCTTTTTTGCCTATGGGAACAATGAAACCATTAACATAAACCCCTCTCCCCTCACAGATAAGAACGATACCAACCGTACAGATCCTATTTTTCAAGTGCCACCGATAACAGATATCAATCATACCGTAGAACCCCCAGAGCCAAACAAGCATAACTGTGTCGATGTCTTACTGTTTCACAGCTACCCCAACTACACACACAAAATAACCCTCAAGAACCCCAAAAATCCGGAACAAGTATACATCGTTCAATACACAAACTGGACAAAAGAGTACAACAATACCAGTGAACAGCAGAACTATCATATGCGAAGCACCAGTTACTCGGGTGGGCAAATGATAAATATAGTAAAGATGAATATAGCAACAACTGAAACGTTTACACTCAACACACTCAACATCATGCCCATACGGGAGATCACCCAAAGCGATGTATATACCAGCAATGGTACCTACACAGATCTATATGGAAGAACTACAAATATGGGTGGACAACATAGTACTACGAGATATGTCCCTTATAAGTTGATCCCGACCGAGCTCTGTTTGGGTACTGCTTTGACCACTGACTTCATAGCAGATCATGATGGAGCACGTGGTACCAGACAGAGATTTACTGAACGGGTAATGAGGATAGGTGTTGAGAAGCATGTCATAGCAGGTACCTTTAAGACGGTACATGTGCATCATGTTTCTGTCTCTCCCACCTCTTTGGAGGGAGACAGCTGGTTTGATCTGAAAACTGGGATCATGGTCTACAGCAGCAATGGTACACACGTGACCGAACTGATTTACATAGGTCAATAGTTCCGGTAAAAATTAACATTTTAGTAATCCTTTGTAACTATAATGAATCATATTCCATATAAAGAAGTTCAATATGAATATACAACAATCTTTTCTCAAAATCATATTATTACTCGGTATTAGTACTATACTGTTTGCAAATAGCACTAAAGAAAAGCTATTAACCCCTATAGTCGTAGATAATGGACTGATCATATTTGTACCATATCAAGACGGAAGCCATCAACCACAGATAACCAATATTTTATTTGCACATGGTTTTTTAGGCAGTGAAGAGACATGGGATCATTTTAGTGAGATCACTTCAAGATATACAGACAGAAAGTGGACAATATACAAAACAAGTGTTTCAGAAACCGGATCTATAGAAGAGAGAGCCAACCAACTCGCAGACTATATAAATGCTCAAGATATAGCAGATAACTCTATGCTTGTGGTCGGACACAGTATGGGTGGACTTGATCTACGTTACATAATCAGTAAAGGAAATCAAGATCAATCCAATGCAAACAAGTTCTATAGAGCAGCAAAAACCATACATAAACTCTACACCATAGCTACCCCACACAAAGGAAGTGATATCGCTGGTCTAGTTCCCCAAGATGATGGTGCTGTACATGACCTTAGCTCTGAGAATATGGAAAAATTTAATAAAGAAAACCCCTATTCAGGATTCAACATTGGTGGCAGGGACATTCCTATGCTTGCCTTTCGATTTTACTGTAAATCACTCATCTCTGACGATGACGATGGTGTAGTAGAAGTTGAAAAGCAGGTGCTCGATCATGCTCCATATACTAAAGAAATATTCAATGGTAAACACAGTGGAAATAGTTTAACGTTATGTACAGACCAAAGCGAAGAAGAACTACTCCAAACCCCTATTATGTATGGCATACTTAGTAACAAAGCGTATGAGACTGAAGTGAGTCACTAGGTACTGTTTTTAAAGTATCTGTATCATTCTGTCTTTCATTGCTCTCTAAGCATATTTTTCTCTAACCATGTCTCAGTAATATACAACATGGGTACACTTTTATCGATGTAGCCTAAGCTATCTAGATAGTCATCTACATACCCCGTTAAAACAAATGAATAGTGCAGAGGCATCGTATTGGCATAGACTGCATTGACCGATTTTAGCAGTTCATTGGTACAGTTGTCTAGCAATGTGTTGTACCATCTAGGAGTAAGCACAAGAGCATTAGTAGTAGCTAAGAGTTTTCTTAACAGTGCCTGCATATGGGGTTTTTCTACTTTGATCCTGTATCTTTTAAGTGGATAGTGAAGGTGTATCACTCTTCGCTGAACCAAGTCTTGTTCTGTCGCCCAAGTATAGTGTAGTTCAAGTTTACGTACAAGACCAGCTACAGGAGAGTATGACTCACCCACCTCAAGCCTGGTCTCTATGGAAATACCTAGATACTCTTCTGGACTACTCCCATTAAATTTAAAAATCAAAAAGGTGTGTGCTATGGCCTCTCCTAGTCCTATGGGCTGTACATAGAGCCAAAGTGAGTCTAATTTATTTAAGTCATAGCTTTTATCAAAAAATGTTTTCTCAAGTACTTCTGTCTCTGAGTAACGCCAATTGCGTATGTTTTTCAGGGTAAATGTACTGTTGGATTCTTCCCATTGTGCTTCTGAGAGTTGCGAAACATCTTCTATCCAGTTACGTTCTTGGCTAGGTGTACGCAACCACACCACAATGGCATACACACATACCACTACCAACAAAGCCCACTTTAGATTTTTTAAATTGATTGTTTAACTCCAAAATATAGTATGTCACATTATACATATTTTAAAGAAAACTACAAAGATAGCTTTTGTATAGATATCACCCACTTTCTATACTTTTTTTGCCTCTTTACATTTTTTACAACTCAGAAGTAGGTAAAACCGAATACTCTATCCATGCATGTATAGTATCTATTGCCTCTTGGCTCATATTATGTCCTGTATTGGGGAGCTTCTTGACAGTTGGTTTTATCCCTGCTTTTTTCATCTCTCTTGCAACCACTCTTCCATAACTGTCATTCTTTAGTCCATAGGTAATAAGTATTTTATGGTTCTCTTTTACTCCCTGGTAAGTCATATTGGGTGCATACCCACCTTCATGTAGTATATACGCAGTAAAAAAATCTGTAAACCCCAACCAATCTCTGTCTAATCCTGAACCAACCAAATGCGCTCCACTACTGAAACCTCCTGCAATGCGTATACTCTCACTGATATTAGGAACTATATCTTTTATATATTCGATCATAGGCTTTTCATACGCCCAAAAACTATCTATTTGTGCTTTACCAGCTTTAATAGCCAACCTAGGGAGTTTGTGATTTGGGTAAGGTATGGCAACCACCAAAAACTTACTTAAGTCTACTATAGGTGGTACAGACCTCACACTGTCAGAGCCACCACCAGGAGAGAACCATACAAGCAACGGCACAGGTTTATCTGCCATGTAGTTTTCAGGTACTCTTATCTCACAAACCCTTTTTACAGGCTTCTTTGCTCCAATATCCGGTACATTCAGTTTTAAAATTTTACCAGGGACAAGTATATTGGTTTGTATATTTTCACTAACATCATATGGTTCAAACCAAACTTTGGCAAATACCATCCCTACCAATAAAAATAGTATAAATGCTATACGTTTTTTCATAGTATTTTCTTCTTGTCTTTATATAACCCTATTAACAAATCATATTCCCATAATATCACTAAAAAGTTCACGCCCTATCCTATATCCTGCCCTTGCCGCAAAATAATTGGTCAAACTTCTGTGGGTTAATACTTTTACTATTTCACTAGGTTCAACATCATATTCATAGTTTACATCTCTAGGCAAAGAGAGTGTATCTCGTTTTCCATCTGTCATTGTACTGATGAACTCTTTTTTCATTTTAACAACATCCATAGGTGTACCCTTACTTCGAAAGTATTCACCAATATTTGCAGGCAACATAAATGCCACCAAAGCCCAACATTCCCAAGAGAGAGGATAATCTAAAGATTTTACAGCATCTTTGATCTCTACAACCTCATAATAGTCTTTAGCACCATATGTCTTACGCAGATACTTATATACCTCTATACCAAACTCTTTTTTATCTGTAGGTTCTATACTACAACCCATTCTCTACCTCCTATCATCCAAATTAGTACTTTTTATTCGTATATTTCAACACATCATCTTCACTCAGATCCTCAAGCAACGAACCTAACTCTTTCTGTGTGAAAAGTGTCAAATGTGCATCATCCAATGCTTCCACTTCTGACTCAAATCCATTTTTAGAAAAGAGTAGATACTCACTCACATCCAGTTCTATTTTTTGGCACTTCTCTTTTAGCATCGTTAACATATTTGTTTTGGCAGGCTTTGTGGCGTATTTGCATTCACCCGCTAACAGCTTTCCAGATTTACACTTGGCAAGTATCTCTATTTGTATCTGTTTGTCATAGTATGAACCTATGGAGACTAGGGGGTCATCTGCATATTTTTCTTTAAGCATTTGTTTCGCAAGTTCCAACACTAAGAGGTTACTCAGTGAAATGAAAAAATTGCCCTTTAACTGATTCCATTTTTCTTGAAACTCAGAAAAGTCACCCTCAGAGATACTCTTATAATACGGAGAGACCACAGCAAACCAAAAACGCATAAAGGGTAACTCAAAGTAGATCCTGTCTGAGAGACTATCAGCACTTTTTAGAGGTTTTTCTACAGAGCTTTCAAACCGAAGCAGACTCTTCATCTCCAAGTAGTCCATAGCCTCTTCACCTTTGTCTCTGCCGACTCTGGCTTTTTTAAACACAGCATCTTCATGGTTGATACCCTGAGCAATGTGTGTTAACAACAAATGATACAGAGCATTGCCATGCGTAAAACGGCTTACATCATTGTGCAGTGGTTCATAGTTACGCAGTATCTTCTCTTCGATGAGAGTATCCAGGCTTTTAGAGGTATCAACCTCCCATCCTGTACCGCCAAACACGGTAAAATACGCTAAAGCAGTATCAAAATGTTTGATGTTATTCTGATAAGCAAAAGAACGAAAGTGTTGTAGAAGTGTTGGACGTTTTGCCATAGGTTCGCCTTAGTTTAAATATTTGTATTTTAACAATAAATACCACAAAACCGTTAAAAATACAAATAATATTTACTATAAGCATTTTAAAGGTAACACATAACCTAAAGATATACAGGTAATACAATTATGTTATACTAGAGAGATAGACCTGAAAAAGGAGGATAAGATGATCACCTTATATAGAGTCTTAAAATTAAGTCTATTGTCCCTTGTAACACTTTTCTGTTTTGCCTATGGGAACAATGAAACCATTAACATAAAAACCCCTACCTTCATAGATATGAACGATACCAACAGTACGGATCCTATTTTTGAAGTGCTACCACCAATAACAGATGTCAATCATACTGTAGAACCTCCCAAGCCAAACAAACACAACTGTGTCGATATCTCACATTTTCACAGATACCCAAACTACACACACAAAATCACTTTTAAGAAAGCCAAAAGTTCGAAAACAAAATATATCGTTCAGTATACAAACTGGACAAAAGAGTACAACAACACCAATGAACAACAAAACTATCATATGCGAAGTAGCAATTATTCAGGTAATAGTCTAGTAGGTGTAGAAGAGATGAATATGGCAACAACTGAAAAGTATACACTCAACACACTCAATATCATGCCTATACAGGAGATCACCCAAATCGATGCATATACTAGCAACAGCTCCTATACCGCTGCAAACGGAATGACCATTCATATGGGTGGTCAACATACCACTACGAGATATGTCCCTTATAAACTGTACCCCACTGAGCTCTGCCTAGGTATTCCTATAACCACTGACTTCATAGAAGATCATGATGGAGAGAGCGGTTCCAGACAGAGATTTACTGAAGAGGTGATGGAGATAGGTGTGCCAAAACATGTCCAAGCAGGTACTTTCAGCACAGTACATGTGCATCATATTTATGTCTATCCCACCTCTCTAGAGGGAGACAGCTGGTTTGACCTGAAAACTGGTGTTATGGTCTACAGAAGCGATGACACACAAGTGATCGAACTGATCTATATAGGTCAATAAGCTTTTTATCTGTTCCTAAAATACATAATTATCTGACTTTTTTGGGAATATGTGGTATTTTATTGGTGTATTGCTTTTAATTTGACTTTGTTTTACTCCCAAGGAAAAGACCAATGAACAGCGCAGAGAACAACTCTAAAAAACTCTTAGCCCTCCACAAACCAAAAGGCTATGTGGTCACACGCTCAGACGAACGTGGGCGAAAAACAGTCTACGACCTTCTACCCGACTGGGCTTTTAACGATGGGTGGATGCCCATCGGACGGCTTGACCTAGAGTCTAAAGGGCTTCTACTCTTCACCCGAGATGGACAGATAGGCAATAAACTCACCAAACCTGGAGGCTGCCAAAAAATCTACGAGATATGGGTGAGAGGTCACGTTACAGACGAGCACATAGCCCAAGCTAAAAGAGGTGTAGAGAGTAAACACGGTCTACTCAAAGCACTTTTCGTAGAGAAGCTAGGCATGGGTGGAGCCAAAACCAAACTCCGCATAGTCATAGACGAAGGCAAAAACCGTCACATCCGCCGACTCTTTGGAGCATTAAAAGACCCCAAGTTTGGAACACCGTTGAAGGTCTTAGAGCTAAAACGTGTGAGCATCGGTAGCTTTGGGCTAGACATAGAGAGTGGGAAGTGGCGTTTTCTTTCGAGGGAGGAAGAGGAGATGTTGCTTGCTAATTAAGAGTGTATTATCATTATCCCCTGATCCTCTATTCTATATCATCTATTTATAGTATGATAGTCATATAAATATAGCGTTAAAAGGATTCTATCATGGCACGAACACAACTTTCAGTGGCAACATGTAATCTATACAACCTAAACGAATCTGGTTTGAGAATGTACAGAAACAGAAACGGATGGAGCCAAGAGGAGTACAATAAAAAGATCGATTGGTTTTCCACTATGCTTGATGATATCTCTTCTGATGTTTGGGCATTTCAAGAATTATGGCATGCTGATTCACTTAAAAATATGTTTGCATCTTCTTCTCATGCTAGCCAATATACGCTTCTAGTACCAGATGACCATGATGGCAAGAAGATTATCTGTGCAGGAGCCGTAAAAAGTGACATTTTAGTAGGTGAGCCTGAATGGATAAAAGATTTTGACGAAGACTTTAAACTCCAAAGTCACGGTGATGATTCGCAAACCTCCGAAATCTCAGTACAAATAGACTCTTTCTCACGTCCTATTTTACATTTTAAAATTAAGCCACGTTCTGATGGTCAAGTCATCCATGTTTATGTCTGTCACTTCAAATCCAAAAGACCCACACAAATATATAAAGAGTCATGGTACAACAAAGCAACCTACTCCAAACATACTGAAGCCATCGGTGATGCTATATCAACCATACGAAGAACCGCAGAAGCTGCTGCCTTCAGGTGGATACTCACTGAACAAATGAAGGACACAGCAACGCCTGTTATCGTTTTAGGAGACTTAAATGACAGCAAACACAGTAACACACTCAACATACTTACTGGACAGCCAAGGTATCTACTCTCAGGTCACAGTAAGGGTGGAAGCGATGTTGACCTTTATTCAGTCGGTACACTCCAAGAGTACAGAAGCCAAAGAGATGTCTACTATACCCATGTCTATAACAACACACGTGAGTCACTAGA
>JAUTBQ010184027.1:0-24078 GCA_032361185.1 Lepetodrilus ovalis | reverse complement strand
GATAGTACTTGAGTATGCAAAATAAATGTTAAAGATATGTTATAGTAGCGAAAATCTGCAAGTTCGTTAAGATGTATTTAGGTATATATTGGTATCAATAAAGTATCCTATTCAGAAATTGACTACCTTTCCCTATAGGCTGCAATTGACATCATTAGCAATGTTTCCAATAATTATAAGTTAGAAGTGTCTGTTATGATCAGGACAAATTGGAGTGTCCGAAAAGAAGCAAAATTAAAGAGAGAAAAACCTCTCGAAACTATCGATATTCCATCATACTATCAGCAATTGTTATCAATTGCTAAGTTTGCTATCGATATACTACTATCGGGACACACACTATCGCAAAAAGTTGACTTTTCGACATAATCGGTACACCCCTAATACTTATTATAGGTCCATGGGTGTCAGTCCATCCCAAATACTGTACGTTGATGTACTTAACACACAGAAGAAGGAATATTCCAGGAAACAGAAATGGTTGAATGAAATCATGCTTTACATCGCAGCAAGAATATTTCGCCCATACACGATGATGTATATATTGTGGAAATTCAAAATTCAATAAATGGTGGAAATTCAAAATTCAACAATAAAAGTAATTCAATGTCAAGAGGACAGGTGATCAATTAAATACTTGAGATCTCATCCGTGAAAGTACTCTCTGTACTGTAGAGGGAAGAGTAAGAAACCCTAGAACAGCAATGTCTGGTAAATCTGTCATTGCTGGAGATAACAACACTCAGACTGATAACCCCCAACAGACTTGAGTAGCTTCCCTTGTCAGTTACAACCCTAGGTGGCACTACTTCAACAACTGGCCAGCAGTACAACAACTGGCCGGTAGACGGTTGTAAATCTCCTCAAACTGACCACTGGGAACGGCCATGTTGAAGTGTGTGGCACAGCAGGTATGGTATAATGTTGACATGTTACCGTCAGCCGTATCAATGAACATGACGAGAACAGGGATGGCAGGGATGGAAACTAGTGTTTCGAAATTACTGCTGGAAACTTACTGGCTGGAATAATGATACAAATAACAAATGTTTACAACAAAAACCATAAATTTCTACTGGCCCTTAGGATACATTTAGCATTGGGAGAAATGATCGGGCCAGCAGTAATTTCAAACACTGATAGAAACTAACTATAAAATGTACTTGCTCGAACAGTGATACAGCGAACAAATGTTATGAATTTCTTCTTGCCCTTAGGATACCTTTAGCATTGAGTAATGGCTTGGGCGAGCAGGTGAGTGTTAATTGCAAACGCGGGATAGTTTAACATGGTCTAAGATGTCATCAAATGGTCTAAGAATTGTCATCTGATGGTCCAATATTGTCATCTGACGGTTCAACATTTGTCATATCATGATAAGACATGGCACATGATGGTCTAACATGCAATATTACCTCATATGGCAAAACCAAAAGTAGGAATCTCTCTCTCTCTCTCTCTCTCTCTCTCTCTCACCCTGTGCAAATGTCACATATTCTTTACAAAATATAACAAGGGTTGAAAGAACTACCATGAACACTGTACACAAGTATGTCTGTCAAATTTGGAACGAGATACCTTGTCAAACAGGATCAATCTAGAAATAGCTGGACTTCAAATGATGTTAATGGTGACCAATGTTTAGTAATTTGTACTCTGTGTACATCTCCCTTACCACCGTAGGGGCAGCAACTTCATACGATCCCCCAATGTCATCACCTCCTTACCCCCTACCCTACATCAAACTTCTCCCATATGTAGGTACGTACCATTCACAACTAAACACATGTGAAACCGTATGGTGCAAACTTCCACAATGGCCAACACAGACGGGAGTTTTGTCAAGGGTGAAGCCAAACTGGTTCCAGGGCTCGTTTATATCCAATTACCTCTCGTTAGTAGAACTCACAACCACACACGGAGGGGCAACCTCAAACAAATCCCCCACCATGGTACCTGCAATACATTCCGGCTCAGGTCTGCTCCAGAATCCTTTACAAACAGAATTAGTTGTCGGGGAAATACTTATTTGATTGTTTCCAGATGACCGTGGGGCTTTGAAGTATTGAAGTAGTTGTCCTGGAAATGTTATCTGTATAATATTGTAACGGTTCATTGGCTACATTTTTAATTGTGATGGGAACATCAGTCAGTCACCGACATTTTACAGTTTGTTTCTCAGTAATTATCATAATTCACTAGTACGATAAACTCAAAACAAACTTGTCATTAAAAAGACTTAAATCTGAACCTTACCAATTTGCATTTCTCATAAAATCAACGCAGCGACTTTAAACTCCATAATCCCTCACTCACTCATTAAATCAAACAACTGAATACTGCATTGGTAACAGAAAACCACATCTTAGTGGGGGAAAAAACAACACTAAACCGAGTTTGAAACTTAGATATTTTGTAAAATCTGTACCTGAGTTGTGTAGCACTGCCATTCCCTCATCAGTTCACACAGACGAATGACAATAGTCAAGTAAATGCATAAAATACAGTGATATTGCATTCTAGTCATACTTAAATACTAAGCATTGCTCATACACAAATACAACTAATATTACCGGTAGTATAATAGTATCAAAACTAGATACAAGGAACTTAAATCTTCCCTGTTTCATAATTCAGGGCATAGTTGTAACACAGAGTCATTGAAATTGAAACATTTGCGAGGAACAGGAGCAGATTGTTGGCACGCCTCGGGAAGGAAGTGTGTCCTCATGGTGAAGAGGCCAATGATTGGCCCCGAGTGCTGCCACTTATCCAGATTGAACCAATTAAGAGTCTTCTTTCTGATAATGAATGTCTGGCTGGTACTCATCGTTAGCTTTGTGATTTCATTATTTAATTTTCTCAAATTTATTTTTATAATGTAATTTAGAGTTGTTTTCAATATTCTTTCATTTATACGACAGTGAGTGAGTGAGTGAATATGGAGTTTAAAGTCGCTGCGGGAATCTTTCACCCATTTGCGACGATTATACTACAGCTTGTCAGTTTATGGTAGGAAGAAACCTGCAACATTTATAGCACAGAATGTTGTGATAAACCTGCAAGCATCGGCTGGTATTGACAAAGGATGATAGCATTGTGAAAAAAGGAATCTCAGGCAGATTGAATGTGCAAGAATAGTATTACTGAAGACTACGTGCATCACATATGTAGTTCACATTGTGTAGGCAAGAGATCACTTATACATAACAAAAGATAGTTCATGCCTGAGGTGCCATATATTCAGCAGTGATCTTGATGATGGGTTAAAAGTATTTTACCAGGGAATTAGTAGAATACCAGAACGATAAATGGCATCATAATTCATAGAAAAAATTTCAAGACACAATTCCACCATTTCTGCTAAAAAACAAAGTACCATTTTCCTGTCAACTAATCCCCTACTAAATATACATTACTGACAAGGCGCCAGGTGTTTCGATAATTTAATGCTGCCACACGAATGATTTCACCATCACAGATCACTTCAAGCTGGAGCACTTCAAAGGCTTTCATAGCTCTGGAACATCCTACCTCTGGGTAACCTGAGCTGGTCTGGACCCGGTCCTGGATCCGTTCTGGATCCCACACGAGACCTGATTACCTGGAGTTGTGTTGCCTCTTAACGACTCAAAATGCACTCAGCTTACAACAGGATGGGTGCAGGAAAGATGTACTCCGCCATTGTGTAACAGATCTGAGCAGAAACATCCCAGCCACGTACCACTGGCATGATGGATACAAAGGCCCTGGCACGTGTATTTCAGCTTGGTAGTTCAAGACATGTGGCCGCGGAAACATATACAGTGTACAAAAAGCAATGTTTGAAATACCTGTATGCACAACTGACAAGAGATGAGTACATTTTGAGCAGGGAGGCATGGAAACTTTACCTCAGATTTTACCAAAATACACTATCCTGTATATAGAAGCAAAAAAAACGGTTCCATAAATTTATATTTTTATTTTTATTAAATTGGGATTTAGTGCAGGTTTAAAAATTCTTTCCCTTATATCATGGCTTGTGCTATAAATACTGGCATGTAATATTTGAGCATTGAAGTACAGCATAGAAAGTTTACCCAAATTGTTGACTATTGTCATTTAACTTTGAAGATGGGTAATGTTGCTAGTGTTTAAAAATAAAATTATAATAGACATTGGAGGATGAATAAATACAGTTAACAGTGGGTCAATGCAGGGTGTGATGAGGAAAACATTCTTCAGTTTGATTAAGTTCGATCAATTTTTCTAGCGTTTCAAAAACAAATGTTAAGCATTGTAGGATGAAAAATATGTAGGGAATGAGGTGAAAATTGTTTTCGGACAGATCAAGTTCGCCGATGTTGTGTGCAGATGATGGTCTGCTACCTGAGAGTTACCTAGGAAGTATGGTAGTGAGTGTCTGGTGTATGTACTACAGGACAGCCTCTAGACTGAACACTACAGAGGCCAGGGTTAGACACAACAGTGAAGTTGGGCAGATGATAGCATGCTACCTGGGTTCTAACGGGGAAGAAGCCAGTGTCTGGTGTATCAGGACAGCCTCCAGACTGAAGACTACACACATAGTACAGGGGCCAGGGTTAAACACAGCAGTGATGACAGACATATCCTGGTACACTGGTAACAGACAAGACCACAGACAAGATCACAGACAGACCACAGACAGACCACAGACAGACCAGTATTGATGTGAAGCACCTGGGCGTGGAGTAATACTAATCTATCTCCTCCACCTCCCGTACACTGCCTGGACATATAACTGACTGCTGGCACCGTAGGGGAGGAGGACCCTCAAGGCTAATAGTTGAAGACATGGCCTCTCCTCATTTAGAAATGTTAAACTGATGAATCGGAAACAGGTGAAAAGGCAAAAAGATTTTAAAAGCTTCCTATTTCTAGAAGCAGTGAAGGTTATTGAGTAACAAACTCACAGACTCATTCTGAAAATACAGTACTTATAAAATTGTATTACCTTAAAAATAGTAACAAAAGGTTTGTCGGTTCCAATACAAACATTTGGTAACCCTGTTTTTCAAGACTGCAATACAAACATGACTTGTACAGCTTCTAAACAGGATATTGTGTGTTTTTATAAACCTTTTGTTTTTCATGAGCTGATGTTGTGCTTTACTTCAATATTTGTTTCTGTCATGGATAGCATAATTATCTACATACAGAACTTATTTATCTTAACTATTTTAATCTACATGTATTCTTGAAGAGATGTATTATATAAATAACATAAATAAACACAATCATCCAACAAAATGAAGTTAAAAGTAAGAATAACCGTCCTTAAAATAAAATCAACAACAATATGAACCAAATACATCTGTCCCATTAGAACATAAAATTAAGCCAATGAGTGAAGGATAATAAATACTGGTTAATTTCATTATTTTTCTTTCAAACGCCTATAAATGCTTGAAGCTAATTCACAGACAGGTAATATCCAGAGTAGGGGCCATGAGAAGACATAATGCCTCTAAGTACAATAAAGGGCTGTGTAAAACATGGATAAAAAAATCAGGGAGTCTGATCACCAACCTGGCTCTTTTTTTCTCCGAGACCACATCTTGGCGAAGTTCCAGAAACTTTTGGAACCCGACTTTCCTTGTTTTTCATTCATCTAGGTATTTGGCGAGACGACGTTGTAATCCGATGTCGAAAATATGCAATGTCAATATCCAATGTCGACGTTATGCAGGTGTAGATTATCTTGTGAATATCCATACATGGGCGTAGATATTTAAAAGCGTAGATATCCAGTTATTTGATTGTCACAGATTGTCAGCCGATAATGTCATCGAATAAAGTATGAGATTTCCACAGGTAGAACACCTGGTCGTGTTACATGAACTCTCTGTGGTGAGATATTCTCTCTAGAGAAGACTGTTCTAGTGGCTGAGCTGGGCATATTGAAAAGTACAATGATGCTTCTCTGATATTCCATGACCATTGCATCTAGGAGAAAAGACTTATTTATCACAAAACACTTCAACACTGCTCTTGGGAAAATACAATCTTCAGAAAGAAAAACAAAATATTTGTATTCCAAGTTGTGTCCCTAGGCAGCTTGTCCAAGATGAATCAACTCCATGAACTTGAAATTCCAAAATGAAAACAACCTTAATTCACAACGCTTTTTCCCAGATAATAATCCAGTCACAAAATGAATTCACTGTCAAATCTAATCCATCGGACAGGAAACTGTTCAATTATTCTCTCATATGTTGACCATCTGACATGCTGTCCAAATGTCTTGGCTTCATACAGCAGCATGGACTATTCATTGTTAAAATATGCTCAAAGGTCAAACTAGGAACCTCCGTTGCTCTGCAACAAACCAATTCCCAAGACGTTTCTGTCCAAACTTCACACAGAACTGTTCACTAAGGTACAACCATCAGCTTCTCAACAACTTCCGTCTGAAGTATCCAGTTACCACCAAGCACCACGGACAATCTGCGTTCCACTCCACTGACTCATTAACACTGATGTTCCAATTAACTGCTGGTCAGAACTAATTAGCAATTCCTACGGTCCAATAACCCCATTAGCGCCGACCGCTACAGGTAGCAGACCAAAGGCTACAGATAGCTGACCGGTGTCTCCCGTTGTCTCTCCTGCCGACTGATTGGTGTTTACAGAAGTTGGAGTGATACTATTGATGGTGAAACGGGTGTTCTTCAGATCATGTAAGACCCTCTGTATCCCAGGGATGAAATTTGGAATGTCGGATCAAGGATGTTGATGTTTAACTGCATTGTGGTTCTTGTCAAGGCTTGGAGATCTCCTGTATATTTCAGTGTTGTTACTAAAGTTATCAACAAAGGTAGGGTCTTGGTATTCCTAATCATCCACTGGTATGAAACTCGCCCAAAAGGTACTGATGATTTGAAAAATCCTGGTTTCAGTTTTCAATTTCTTTTTTTGCTGTAAAATAAACTCTGGCATTGATTGGTGAATGTCGTTATAATTATGTTACTATGGCTTCTGAAGCCGAGTGAAATCTGCCAAAGCAAACTGAAGAACCACTCCTGAACACTGAGTAGAAATAACTTCAAATCTCCGCAAATTTCAGGCAAGAGCTTATGGATTGTACATGTTCTCAGTTCCCGCGAAAGCCATTTGGCCGTCACAATAACAAACTCACGCAGCGCTCCCAGGTAAGCCGACAGGAAGTGGAAGGGGAAATCGGCATGAATGTATATACGATTAATTCCAATTGGACGCACGGTGTGCGGAAATCCCGAGGCAAACTGAGAGTAGACGACCCTTCTCCAGATGTCTGCTTATGATTCATAAACAAACCCAGGCTCTTAAACCGGTATCCTGCCTCAGACCAATTACAGAGACTTGTGTCCTGGGCCCAGTTCCGACAGGGAGCGACCTCTGGGGGTCAGAATTGGTTGGCTTAACATTAAATCCAGGTGTGTATAATTAAGTCACTTCCACGACCTGACTAGGTAAAAATATCTCGCCTACCGGAAACGATTCATGTCGAATGACATTAACAAAATACTAGGTAAAACGTGGAGTGTTTTTCTCTTGAAGAACACAGCCTGGCAATATTTCCTAAGAAATGAGAATTATTTCCGTTAGATATTATTGGTACTTGGGGCAATTTCCTCTTTTCTTCAACCTTGTTTGTATTTGTGTTATTTGTCCAGAACCCAATCCATCTATGAAACGAGAGATGTTTTATCTTAAGTTCCTATATGTGGAGACAATACTGTGATTGGAAAGCACATCAATGGATGGGGAAATATGATCTCTAGTGTTGGAGGTCTGTTTATCTATCCACATAGTAGACAGCTGGAATACGCAAGATCCACGTGTTTCTAAATACCATCACTGCCACTGGCTACCCACGTGATCTCCGCATGAATTTACATAACGTGATGTCAACGGTATAAACATTGTCACGACAATCTGTGACTAACAGGGGAATAATAATAAGAGGGCATCACACGTTTCGTTTTGTTTCCTTCCTATCTCTGACTAAGTGCTCGTTCCTGGAGGAAAAGCCGATGTTGCACAACAATCGCCATATATCTGTTACTGTAGGTCAAAGGTCAATCTGATGAAGAAACAATGCAGTGTTGTTTGAGCAACGGTGTGAAGAAATAAATACAAGATGAAAATCTTTTTAAACTCTCATGCCCCGAAAAGTGATTGTTTCAGAAGAATTACAAGAACTTCATTGGGTCTGAAACACGTGTCACATGAGAGTACGCAATCAGCAATCAGCGACAGCTATCAGAGCATCATCAACAAGTTGTTTCTATTCTGGTATTAGTCCAAATCGTTCCGAGACACACTGTCATACAGATATCCTCGTAATAAGATGGAATTAGTCACGTCTTGATGTACTTAGTCATGGAAACAAGACCATTCTTACTCACACAACAGTCATAAACTGCACCGGTAAATAGTTCCTTTGCTGCAGTTCATAAGCATAATGGTAAATAACTTACAGGAAAGTTACATCAATTTGCCCAACTCACCACAAGTAACAAATCACTCTCCTTTCCACAGAAATCCATTAATCATAACTGGTTTCCGACGAGCGAATATTTTTTTTCTTTCTTTCCTCTTGCACGGGGAGAGTTCTGTCTCGAATCACAACACACGCCCAGACGAACGAAAAGGAAAGGGGAGATGTCCTCTTCGAAATGCCATTCAGTAAGCGAGGCAGGAGTTCCAGGTTTACGCCATGCCCCTGTTCCCAGACACGCACTGGAGCACTGCCCACACCTGACCACGGAACTACGTCTCACGTGACCTGTGACCTCCAGAGAAGTAGTGCCACCAGTGCCAGCTTCTGCCTCACTCTGCGATTGTAGTGAGTAGAAGAACAAACGGTGGAAGTGTTTTCTGAGATGTTCCTCGACAGGATCGAGTATCCTTCCTCACTCTCGCCACAGACTGTATTCGTTTTCCATCTGTCCCTCATTCCCCCCCTCGTGGCTTACATTTCTTCTTTCTATCAACACATGCTTTCCAAATCCATGCGTCACATTTCTCACCGGGTACGTTTCATTTCCAGGAATATCTCTTGTTCGGAATATCTGTCTCGCCAGTCACACCAACTCACCGTGATGTACTAGCGTGTCACAACATATCTTTCCAACAATTCATAAATAAAACAGTTTAAAAAAAAAGTGTTTCCCTCCAGTAGAAATACACCTTCTTGCACCCCGTAAATGTCTTCGCAAATCTCGCTCACACAAACACACATACATACATATATATATCAGCAGGTCAGACTAAAACAATTCAGTAACCATGGAAACAAGGGCATAACATTTCAAAACTCAAGTCTCCTCTTTGAAACACAACCACATCGAGACCACATTTGCCTTGTCCCGCCTGCATGTTCAAAATATCTCCTTGCACAAATCTAAATATCTGCTCTGCAAGAATCTTGCATCAAAAGTTAACACGCACCTCAATTATTATTATTCAGCACCATGACACAGCAGAGGAACAAGTTTGTATAAAATTGGAATTAATCAGTACAACATTTTGGTCGTTACCCAAGGGGGAATGTATGGTACACTGGATAAGTTGCAATATTTAGTTCCATTTGAAGTTTGCTGATATCCATCAATTTATTTTTTTTAACTGCAGAGTTTGTTTCAAGCTAGAAACCAACATCAAAATACAACTTCTAATTACTGAATATTGCTGGGGGTGAGGGCAATAGGGGTGGGGGTGGAATATCAGCTAAATCTTATCTTAACTTCCTTGGCAATTTAATATGCTCTACCTTATGTTCACAGTTGATGTGCAAACACAGCATATGCCGTAACATAGAAGTCTTTGCCAACTTGCATATTAACTTGTATTTTATGGCCCATAAATCTTTTTAAATGAATCCGGTTGATTTGCAGAGTGTTTTGATCAACTATCTGAATTAATAACATGTCAAAATTACATCACCATTTCGTTTAATTCAATTACTAATCCGCTACATGTTGTATTTCAATTATGAACAAAAAAAATCAAATTTAAAAAGTTCTACATAACTTTTGTGTTAGAGTTCTATTTAAATAGCATAGTCAATAAATAAAGTCACAGGGACAATAATGACCCTATTATGTTTTTTTGAGATATGCATTTACCTCGTCATGTTGAGTGCACTGCTTGGCTATGGCTGTGTTTACCACTCCAGCAAACAGCATGCACAGCAAACTTTATACACGCACCTGGTGTTGCGCTCTGAACCCTCGTACACTTTAATACTTTAACCCTTCGACTTCACACGTCTTCTCACGTCTAGTAGGCAACATAGACTTTTCACTATTGTATCCTGATTGCAGACAGATTCAACGATCCATGAAAACATGGTGCGAGAAAATATTAATTGTTTTTTATCCAGAAACTCATAAAATATAATCCTGCAGTGATCCCGGTCAATAAATACTGAATCTTCATGAAAATAGGTAGACTGAACTGAGGAACGTGGAATACCATATGAAATGCAATAAAATATAACCAAAAGTAATCAAAAGCAACCAATGCAATTACATGTAACCAAGTGTAATCAAATGTAACCAAACATAACCAAGAGCAATTAAATTCAACCAATGCAATTACATTAAATTCAACCAATGCAATTACATGTAACCAAGTGTAATCAAATGTAGCCAAACATAACCTAGAGCAATTAAATTCAACCAATGCAATTGCATGAGTGATTATGGAGCTTACTTTTGCAGCTGGAACCTTTCACCCATTTGCGATGATTAAACACTTAAATATTTAATTAAATGTATTTACTTTTAAATAATTGCATGTAAAACATTGTAATTAAATTTAACCAAATGTAAGAACCCATTAGAACTCTCTAATTCAATAATGCATGTTTCTTGTGAACACTAAGAAAAGTCATTCTGCAGCATTGGGTTCAGTTTCTGGCCTTAGAAGAGCAATGCCATTCCGAGTGTAAATTGATCATGATGTGCATTCCGAATGAACTCTCAATTGTTGATGGTTTCAGAGTGGTAAATTGGTAGTTATTAACAAACTAACTGGATGCTCAACGAGCTAACTGGACAGGCCTTCAAGGCATACACCCTGGAAACAATGCTTGAATTCAGTTTACGAAGGATGCATATGCATACCATATTCGAAGTATTAACTAATTTTGATTTTATTTTTTTTATTTTAAAAATCAACAACAAAAAATCCCACATTTGAGTTTATTCGTTATTTTTTAATTTTAATTAAAATATTTTTTTGGGTACTTTAATTATTGCACCCCAACATCAACTTTTGTATATGCCCTGGGCATTTAATACGTTGAATATGTACTAAAAGACTGTACTAAAAGAAAACTTGAAATATTAATCCAAGTCATACTTGATCAGCAATACCTCTTCATCAAAAACTATCTTCAAAGTTTTTGTCAGTTAAACACCAACATCATCAGGAGAATACAACACAAGTCTCTCTACCAATTTGTAAATCCTCATTCAGTATATCAGATATCAGAGAGTAAACACGCTCAGTGTAAAAAAAACCAAACAGAGCAGGTCCCGAAATGACGCAACTTTCTTGACTATGATTTCATGTTCAACTCGATGTATTGTTCACATATCCTCTGAAAAATTTGAGCTTGCGTGAGCATGAAATCGTACTCGCAATCTCTGGGCCTGATATTTGTCATCAGCCCTAGCTACAATAGTAAACAGAAAGATTGCACCATCATCTTCGGAAAGACCACTCTCAAATGCGTGGGGCCAAATTCAACCCAAAATAGTTTATGGCCGAGTGTCAATGATGATCAAATTGAAAGTAAGATTATAGTTTATGGCAAAGATTGACAGGCAACTGGTTAATAGGCCAATTGAGATAATAAACACAAATATATAACCAATTCAACTTCATAGGAGGAATACATTAACAATTTCATGTTGATTGACTGAAGACATAAATCTCTGAATCAAATCTAAATTGGATGATGAAACAGAAATGTTGATTCCCTGAAAACATTCAATTCCTTAAAACTAACCCAAACCTAACACGGTAGTCTAAACATAAAACTTGAACAATCAATATGAATGACAAAATTAAAATGTTGATTGAAAAATAATAAAATGTTGATGAACTTAAAAAACCATTACTCCCAGACAAAAAAAATAAAAATAAAAATTAACCAATTGATAACCAAATTAAAAGAAAAGAAAAAAAGACTATAAATATTTGTTTTAAAATACTGGAAAGCTTTATTAGTAATTCACCTGTGAGTCTGTTATGGTGTAATTAATCAAATTCAAACAGTTATTCTTTATTCTGGCTGAAGACACCCAGGTAGTAAAAATGTTGATTAACTTAAGACATTAATCCTTGAAAGAAAACCCAAGTAAAAAACGGGACTCAATTAACCAACAACCAAATAAAAATTATGACATACGATAAATATTTCTTTAAGAATACCGAAATGCAACATTCAATTATTAAATCACCTGTTGGTTGTCTGTAATTAATCGGCCTCCAACCGGCATTCCATATTCCGCTATTCCGTATTCCAGGGGTAGACATCCATGTCTGCACATTAGTATTCCCTGAGATCGACATATCGTCGTTGCGACCGACACGCGTGCCACACGGCAAACACACACACGCGCGCGCGTCACGCTCGCGGCATCAACCCAGCTTCTGCCATTACTTACACACACGTCTCTCAAAGTCTGGCAGCAGTAAACTAGAAAACCACAGCTTCCTGAAGTTCACCTGGTCTGCGATTCTTCAGAACTAATTGTGAGGCTTGAGTAGTGGGTGAAGAGACGGAGTGATGGATGTGGAATGACGGCAGCTGAGAGAGGAGACCCAGAGAGAGAGGAGACCCAGAGAGGGGAGACCCAGAGAGCGAGACCCGTTTGTCTGAATTTCCTCAGCTGTCAGACCAGGAAACAAGTACCACGGCCTCTCCTACATCACACCGTCCACGGGAAGAATGTACTTCTAATCATCTCTACCTGGGATACCTATCTCTGTCTGTGTTCCCCATCATCACTTTAACCCTCTCCATGCTGGAGGCAACTAGGGATGCCTTGGAACAACAGCATCTCTGCCTCATCCAGCAGATAAAGGGTTGAAGTCAGCTGCCAAGTAGTATTTTTTTTAAAGCAAATAGTCCAATTCCCAGGTCTCCGTAATTTCATATCACAAATTTCATACATGTAAAAAATATCATCAAAAGTTATAGTAATCTAAATGAATGTAATTTATATTTCCCAAGGTTCCATATTATCTCTTTGATTTCAAAAGCAAGCATTTGCTTTTTTACTGTAATCTATTTTTATCGTGTACCATGTTTTCCATAAAATTTATATGTGGCAGGATATACAGTATTACATAAAATTTACGACATTTTTTTTTTCTCCAGAAATTTCAGAAGATATACTGGCATTTCCCCCAAACAATTAGCAAACCGACAATTAGGCATTAATTATCTCTAAGACTTAATATTTGTGTTACACGTGTCCGACTTGTTACCAAGCATCTCATATGTTACCATGATAAACTTTACCTAACAACTACCATATACCAATATCCTGACAACTTAATATCACAACATTTTCATTCCATCATTATCCAGTGCATAGTCAGTCATGTTTAATAAAGTGCATTCTTAAAACTTTCTGTTTTCGGAAGTGGAATTGTCAAAGATCTCTAGATTTGCTAACTATTTCGTCTGGAAGCTGGCGATAAAAGTCTCCTAAAACAGACAGCTGTCGGGGCGCCCTATACCAGTATTGTTGGGGCTTGGTAGATAATAGGAGGGGGAGCAGAGGGGAGGGGAGGGGAGAGTGGAGATCTTGGTAGACTAGAGGGTCCCATCAAAGAAAGTGTTTACCTGGAATTGCTTTTTGAATTGCCTCTAAATGTGACTGTATGTTCTGTTAGATTGGAAATGTCGAGACGGTAATGTTGTGTTACATTGGAAATGTCCAGAAACGTTGTACTGTACAGATTGTAAAAAAATATTTTCAAGAATTGTGCATCTGGCACTCCAACGTACATCAGATGTTTAAACTAGAAATATGTTTATTCATATGCAAATATCTCTTCATGGAAAGGCAATTCATTTCAAAATTTACCAAATTGGGTAACATGACTTTCTGATTTAGAAAAAAGAAAACAAGTGAGTAAAAATAATTCTAATAAGCAAACATCTATTCCAATGTTTTCTTAAAATGAATTTATAATGAGAGTGATTATGGAGTTTAATATCACTGTAGTAATCTTTAACGCATTCGCTACGATTAGAAATCATAACTGCATGAATCTAGTAGATTCTTGATACATACCTTATCCTCATACTGAAGATGGACAAAGTTCTGAGGCAGACAAAAGTATCCCAGTTTAGGAAACTTTACACATTTGTGTTACTGGATTTTCCTAACTAACCGAGACAGCCCTATGTCATGGCACCAACTGGTATTTGTCTCATTAGTGCAAGCTAAAACTGGGTTCTAATGCAGGGCTATTTGCTCATTAGCACAGGCTAAAACTGAGTGATAAATAGAGGAATTCAGGTAGTTACGAGGATTAACATGTTTGTGTAGTCCTTGCTGCCATCTCAACTGTGAGGCAATTTCCAGGCGATACCAAAGGCGGCCAATTCCCCAAATACCAAAGGAATGGATGCCAACTCAACTGGGGTCAATGAGTCGTGGTACAGTCACTAGAGGTACTGTATCACATTGCTGGCGGTTTTAACCCTCTCCCTGCTGGATTAGGCACAGACACAGCTCTTTTGGGCATCTCTGGTTGCCTCCAGCATGGAGAGGGTTAATGAAGCTCACCTATGTCTACCACATGTTGTAATACTGGCATATGGATTGTCCTGCGATATGGAATTGAATTAGTATTTCATATTGATTTTATTCAGTGTTCTAGTACTGTAGGCCCTACTATTAATTCTGGTCATCATATACAGTTTTTAGATTGAACAAATTGACTTGTTTTTAAATCTATCAGGCACAAAGAAAAAGATATTTCAATATAATAATAAATTTTATTCTCTGCATTTCATATTTTTTCTTTTACCTACAAACTTTTTTTATACACAACTTCAGAATTCCGTTTCTCGACCACATAAACAATTCACAGCCATCCTAATATACATACAAGATGCAAAAGCACTAACAAACTATTTTCAAATCTTTAACGTAATAAACCTTTCCAGCAAAGCCAAACTCACAATATTTTTTTTTATTCCGATTACACTTGCATGAAAGTGAGGCTCCTTCATGTCACAGGAAGTGAACCTTACAAGACAAGATGGGGCGATGAGCAGGAGCAGCAGCACCGTATCTAACCATCTGGAGAAAGATGGCTTTCCAATATGGCTGCCATTATGATCAACTTCCTGTCGGATCTCAAACACAGGTCCCACTCCCTCATAAAGCTTTTATCCATCTCAACAATCAGTCTTTAACATGTACGGGTAATTATATCTTCCAAACTTGTGTGTAGACTCAGATGCCGACTGGTACCGCCATGTTTTGCCAATTGGAAGCCATTAGTTCAAATTCCTTCAGCATATTTCATTGTCAAAAGCCGACAAGATATTTCCTTTTCATATTGTACAGTCGTAAGAAAAGAAGTTTCCTTCTTTTCGTGTATTCTTTCTCAGACTTGAACTTTAAATTTCTGACCATTGTATTATTCTTTTAAATGCATTGTTTTGCAGTTTATTTTCTATTATATATCTATCAAAAATAAAAACATACAATAAACTTATTAAAGTCCAAACTTAAGTTACTTTTCAAATAAATTAATGACAAATATAACATACATGTACACTATTAAACAATATTAAAAAATACAGCATAGAAAAGCAAACGCTGACCAATAAAATACGTTCAATCCCAAACCTCCTAAAGTTCTTAAAAGCTTCACCATAGATGGAAATCTTCCCCCACAGTAACCTATAATGAGTTCTATGTCCAAACCCAGAACGTATAACCAATCCGTCAGCCACAGTTGTTTTAGTATGCCATTGCTGCCAGTGCATGTACCATATGTCTGCTGTTTTAATGCACCTCTTTTTATTAATACCTTCTGGCTGTTAATGTGCTCCTGCAACCCACAACCAGACCCCAGCAATCCGTGACGACTGCCAATACCTCTCTACCATGGCCAATGTGCATTTACTTCCTGGCAGAAATAATATACAAGTAAAGGTATTAAAGGTGGGATTCATACCATGTAACCATACTTTTTATAGATTGCCTTCCCAGAGGATTACGTTAGTTAATGTCTTTAAAGGATAAAAAAAAATGGAAAAGACAAGGATGAATGCAATAGTGAGTAATAGATTTCCGGTTTTAAACAAGTACCATATGCTATAATACTCAACATTTTAGGAAAATTTTTTTACTGATATAAATATGATATTTCATTATACCGACTTTATATTGCCATATACTTTAGATAACAATCTTCTTAGAAAACTGAATCGACAAGAATTCTCTTTGATAGATCACTACAACATTTTCTTTTAATATTTTTTTTTTAAAAAAACGATTTAAAAAAAATAATCAATCACGCTACATATTCCATCTTCTTAATGACATTTCATCCAAGAATTTCAAACCTCTACAGGAATGAGACAGCAAAATTGATAATAAAAATAAATTACTTTTTACAAGTATTGCTAGATGTCCAGTATTGTTCCAAATCAAATAAGTTTATTCTCAAAATTCACATTATAGTGACATAGAGAACATACAATTCAATACAATTATGTCATTACATATACAACATAGTTCATTATACAATTAATAGGATCCGATGGACTATTAGAATAGTAATAAACTAGAAATATGTTTATTCATATGCAAATATCTCTTCATGGAAAGGCAATTCATATCAAAATTTACCAAATTGGGTAACGTGACTTTCTATATACTATATACTTTCGACACGTACTATATCATTCCTCTTCATGAATCAGGTATTATTCATGATAGTCATGCATGAAATATCATTGTTGCCATAGACATGATATTTACACCCGACTGATTATAGTTCCAAAGGCCAGGCAGAAAGTTCTCATAAACAGCGATCAAAATTAACACTAGTCCGCTAGCCCGGGCCATTTCTGCCAATGCTAAAGGTATCCTAAGGACTAGTAGAAATTCATGTCTTTTATTATTTTTATCACTAATAGGACTAGTAAGTTTAAAAGTTAATTTCGATCCCTCAGTAAACAATCAAGAACCAAACCAAACAGAATGGGAGAGACAAAATATCGCCAATTTCACAAAATAACACTAACCAGATACATTCCAATATCATGGATGCTTTCACGAAAGAAAGCAAACACAAACTATATTCGTACTTTTCCAATCCGATCCTAAAAACAACATGACAGGTGGTTAGTCCAAAGATGGATTGCACATCAGAGATATATAATTTAGCCGAAGAATTCAAACACGGCAGTAGGAAGTAGGAGAATAACAAACAACAATTTCAGAAATGGCAGCGAAGATGGCACGTCCTTCGCACAAAGGTTTAGTAGGACCAGATGCCTTCAATCAAACAGTGAATTCAACTAGGATGTTTTCGGCTATAGGAACTTACAGAAAAAAATGTATGAAGCATCTGTATTCCACCTAAAATACAATAGAAAATACTGTCCGACTATCTGCTAACCAAGCTTTACCATCGATATGTTAGAAGAGTAATTTTGAAACATATTAAGTTAAAATCGGCTTAGCAAATGTAAGCGAAAATTTGAAAGACAAACTGCTGTGCTACAGGTGAACTTAGGATACTCTTTGATTGTCTTGTCACTATATTCTCTCACTGAACCAAAGAGTTACTTCCTCTGCTGGTAATGGATGCAGCACCTGGGCAAGTCACTCCAACAGTAATTACCTCCCTTTTTAACTGCGGCCTGATGGGACTGATGTCACTCAAGATGTCAGATTATACTAACAGGGGAAGGAAATTTACCACGTGTAATTCAATTCTGTTTGATATTTCAAGATGATAGGGAACCAGTCTCCGATCTTATTTCTGTTTATATCCGTCTCGTCGAGAACGCTACACAGGTGTACACTTTCTCGGTTTGCGCTATAGCATTCACCAAGTAAAACAAACTTTAAAAGTACCACGAAAACTCGCACGATAAATTGACAAGTTCCAAATACTAGAGATGCGCTGGTATAATACATAACAGCTTCACATCCGGGATGATAACAGTGTTATGGGCTACAGACGCGGGACATATGGAAGGAATCTAAGCTGCACCGCAACACCTGGGCGATATAAGAGGCCTCATATACATGTACTACTGTCCTCAAACTCATTCCATGTGTGCACAGTACAGGACTTCTGTTGGGATTTAGACAGCAGGGTGAAGTTGGGGGCAGTGTGTAGGAATACAGTACTAGTACGACCTTTGACCGACATTCCTTCTTCAGTCTGCGAGAGATACATATCCGTCAATCTGTCAATCTTTTTGCATGTCAGTCTTTGAATCCTTCTTCATTTTTTTCATTATTTATTGATGTTTTTCCATCCCTACTGTTATTTTTTATACTGTCTGCAAGTCAAAGAAGTACTGTTTCTATATTGGTCTCAGCAATTGCAAGTAATCTGTTGGTACAGCTGCAGATTTCTGTATCAATTGTTCTGCAAGTCTGTATCTACTATCAGTCTGGCTGTCGGCAAATCTATACTTCTCTCAAGTAACTGAGTATGTGTGTGTCTGTCCATCTTGTCAATCTATCATCTACATAGTTTTGAACAAAACAAACAATTTCTGACTGAATGTGTTACGAATTCAGGGGGGTCTATATAACAATACGCAAATTTAAACCAATTTTACTTTCCAGTGATGATCGGAAATGTTGCCTGCAGTAATTCCTGCTTATTATTACTATTTTGTTCTAACTGTCGAAACAACAATCAGGACACAGCAGGTCATTTTCTGGTCAGACATCTGGCGAGTTCATCATCAATGTTCTCCATAAACAGACAGGGGTGTCACTCTCTTCATCAACATTGTTGTAATAACCCGTGTTTGTTGATGTACTCCGTTCAAACACAAATTGTGGATGTCTGACATGACCAGCACGGTGGGGGTGGGGGTGGTTATTACCTTGTATATCACCCCACTGCTTCACTGCGGCAAAACATAACCCACATAGCATGTACTACATTCCTGTCAGAGATTCTGTTAACTTGGCCACCATTTTGGATTTAATGACAAATGGCCGGATTTGTTTTTAGGGAAAGCAAAATTTTATGGCAACATGAAAAACTGGCATTCCTCAAGAAATTAGCATTTAGGGTTAACCACTGATATCTTAAAATAGCATGAATTGATAAACAGCTGGTGACAAATTCTGTTCAGAAATCTATGTCATGTCAATCACTAGTATTAATACTATGTGACTGAACATTGGTGGCTTTTGTCAGTATATTTCTTTTCCACAGAAAGAGTCCACAGGATAAAAAGGGGAATATAAATACAAATCCAAAATAACATCGGCAACATCTGTTCCTCTGGGTCCATTAAGTGTTATTTTCCCATGAGGATGTTTGTCAAGATCAGCTGGGAAAAGGTGGAGAAACATTATTTCATTTGATTGAGACACCACCACCACCAACAACAAACGCTTGGCTCAGCATCTATGAACTAACTGCACACAACACAGGAAACTACTTTAGATCCTGAGAAACCACAAGTAAAGGATCCATCCCTGAGATTACGAAACATTTTGCGTATTATTTCATGATCAAGCTCGTTTTAAATGGAGATTTATGAAAAAACCTTGAGTTGAGCATGAGTACTCAAAAAACGTTTTGTTATCTCGGAGCCTAGTAGGAGAGAGTGATTATGGAGGTTAATGTTGCTGCGGCCATCTTTCACCCACTTGCTACGACGGAGCTGGTAGTAACCTCCATCAGGACTCACTGTGATCCACCAATTCCATTCCTTTAACAGTAACCATAGTTGCAGTCCAAAATGGCCAACTCACCTTGTGCCAGGCGAATGGTCTTCTCCACAAAGGCCCCATCCACGGAGCATTGCTTAGCGACCGGCGTGAAGGTAATCACCCCATTATCATTGTCAAGGTAACAATGTTCTGCTTCCACCCATGTCCCCTGTATCAAGATGTCTTGTGGAATGTCAGCATGGCGCGTGCCGATTCGCGTCCGACCTGAAAACATGTCACCCATTGAATTTGAAGACAGGGCATGGGTTTCTATAATAAGTTCTGTGTCGATAAGGACACTCAAATGTCAGTAAGTGTAACTGACATTGTAGCATTAGAAATGTGATGATATATACATGTACTGTGAACTCTAACACCTACCTTGAGCAACTTCATAGCCATTTTGTAGTCCCTCACAAAAATTAATGACAGCAAATTAAATTCTTGTTCTACAAGATTTATTAAAGCAGTGTCTTGTGAGAACATAAAGATCATTAGCTCCATGACGATGTGCACAGCTTTGAAAATATTCCATTGAGGTTTTGGACCTCTGGTCACAGTTAAAAGTATGCCAATGATGCAGCTCCTGTGGCCTTCACACAAGGGAGATAACTGACCTTGATGCAATGGTAAGATGGTGACAGCGGTAGAGAGGCGGCCACTTCCCAGTGAGATGAGATGCGGCTCCTCAGTTTGAACTCTCACTGAACTCTCACTCTCCGTAACCTCCACATCCTGGAAATGAAAACAAGGCTAGAACTATAGTGACCTTCACCTCTGACATGTATCACCAGAAAAAGAAGACATCTCGAGGTTCTCTATTGGGACTACATATTAATACACTACACAATTAGGAAAATAAGATTCAGATACAAATTACCTTATACATGTACAGTGCCTCCTCGATATAAGACGGTTCGATACACAGCAGATTCGGATACAAGGTGGGGTCAGACGTGGACCCCATTATTTTTTTCGTTATTTCCCTGTAGTATCATATAAGGCAGGTTTTATAAGGTGGGGGGTATGTCATGGACCCCACCATCAGTGTTATATCGAGGGGACACTGTACTATGTCCAGATGGCAGGAAAACAGGTATAGGATCTATTCCCTGGACCTGGACCCTGAACCGGACCCAGACTTGTGACCTATTCCATGGATCCAGACACAATTCATGGCAATTTGATCCAAGGCTCACGTGGCCAGGGTTAATATTATGGTTAGGAAAATATTTTATTCATATTTTGGATCACATGAGCCAACACAGGAATTGGGACCAGGTCTGGTGAATAGATCACAAGTCCGGGTCCTGCAGGTCCGGGGGAAAAGATCTTACCAGAAAAGAGGACATGAGATGGCGGCCATATTGGAAACATGATATTGCAGATTATAGAACCACTAGTACCTGAGCGCGTGTCTTGTTCACCGGGAAGGCAGTTCCATTGACGTGATTGCAGTTGGCATCGATGTCATTGTGGAGCTTGAGCTTACTGGACATGTTGGCGCCTTGGAAACAGGAATGTCTGAGTGTTTGCTGCTACATGGTCTTAGAGTTACCTCCCTTCCCTGCTGGACCTGCAACAGGACACACACACAGTGTTATTGTAAAGACTGGCCACAGCAGAATGTATTTTAGTAATTTATGAATGTAAAATTGAAAATACTCAAGGAAGAGTCCAATATGAAATAAGATAAGAATGCCCATAAGATAGCACTCACACATAAAACAACATTTAAGCATCCAAATAATCTGTAAATCTCATGTTGGTCATTGTGTAATCTTAAATCATGGCCGACAGCTAACCATTGTAACAGCAATAACGAAAATACACTACATCCTCTTTGTACCATGTGATCAATGCCTGATAGTCATGCAACTGTATCAAAACTGGGTAAAATTATGCCACACACAGGGTAAAACTATGCCACACACTAGGTAAAACTGCCACACTGGGTAAAACTGTGCCACACACTGGGTAAAACTATGCCACACACCAGGTAAAACTGTGACACACACGGGTAAAACTGTGCCACACACCGGGTAAAACAATGCCACACACAGGGTAAAACTGTGTCACACACTGGGTAAAACTGCCACACAACCGAGAAAAAAAATATGCCACACACCGTGTAAAACTGTTCCACACTGGGTAAAACTCTGCCACACACTAGGTAAAACTATGCCACACACCGGGTAAAACTGTGCCACACACCGGGTAAAACTATGCTACACACGGGGTAAAACTGTGCCACACTGGGTAAAACTGTGCCACGCTGGGTAAAAGTGTGCCACACACATGGAAAGATCTGGGTACCACATGTATTCAAAAGACCTGTAGTTCCCCATCAATTAACGCTATTAACCAATGTCGAGACTAGCCTCAGAAATGCCGTAGTACGCAACACACAGATAGACAAATATTGTCCCTCTCCCAGCGAAAACAACTCTGCAAACATGGCTAAATACCAATGACATACATCCAGCAAGTTTTCGCAACTCTTCAACTGGAGGAGATACACAAACACAAAGTAAAAAGGGACCGCTGATAAGCGAGACAGAGACGTCCTACATTCAAGGCAATATCACGTCAGTAGGCCAGCCGCAGCTAACACAGGAAACTTTTTTGGGACTTGGAAGTCAAGCAGTATGGACCCAATATATACTGCAGGTTGAAGTTTAGGGTATTAATCAACATGATCAAGATAGCTGGTAACTTAAGCTGTAGGGAGATAGATACGACCATAGGAGCGGTTACTGCATGGCCGCCATCACAGAACGATCGCTGCACAATAGCAGTTATTAAGAATTGCTGATATTGCAGCGAACGAAATTAACACTTCTAAACCGCTAATCCGGCCCATTTCTCCCAATGCTAAAGGTATCCTAGGGACTAGAAAAAATTCATGTCTTTTGTTACTTGTATCACTATTCGGACTAGTAAGTTTTAAAGTTAATTTTGATCCCTGTATTGTCGTATTATCTTCAGGTAACCAAGGTAACATTCCGTTTAATATTGAAACTCATCTGATAAAGTTCTAGGTAACTTGATAAGTGTTTTAACATAAAAAAAGAATGTCCAATGATTACATAAATTAGATATCTAGGTTACAAACATGGTTATATAGATTAATAAAGTGTGTAAATCTGTTCAATACACTGAAAGCTTCCTTCTATTTTAATATTGAAATTATTCTATTTTACTTTATTATCATTGCATCAATTCCTGATGTCAGAAATAAGAGGAAAATAATACAATGAATAAAAATTCATGAAACTCAAAATTTATGAAAAGAAATCTGAAAATTCCTTGAGACGGCCCCTTTGCCACACATGACACACACGACTTATTCCCACAATGCAATCTTATCAGTGTGCACATGGAACATATCCAAAACATAAACACGCCAGGACTTATGTAAGACAGCCTGGGGTCTTCAATAGGGGTAGCGGCGTTCAAAGGTTTCCGATCCCACCGGCTATGTGATACGACCAGGTAATCCCCTCCCAGGTTAGCTAACACAGCAGCCGTGTATTAATGCCTGGTATTACAGACGTCTAGACGGACGGCCAGTCAAGTGGGGCACCTATGTCTGAGGTATACCCACCGATATACATGGTACAGTACCCCAGATGGACTGCGAGCTCTACAGCAGAGGACGTCAAGCTTGTACAAATTGCACAGCAGTACGGATTACAAGGGAATTAAATGTGCAAAGCTTTCTATGTGTTGAACACAGTGGGACGTAATGTCGCTGCATTCTGAAGCTGATTGAGCTCGTATAGCAAGTGTGTGTCACTTGTATGTGAATGACGTGTACTAGATACAAATGTAAACCAATACCAGTAGAAGTAGTAGACGTAGTAGCTCTGTAGGAGCAGAAACAGTAGCAGCAATGGCAAGAAAATGCCAGCAATCTGATAACATGGTTAATATGATAATGATAATAATTATAACGATATTGATAATGATAATGATAATGATAACAGAGCTCTAGATAAGCTTTTGTGAATTGGGTACACTACCCACTGCATTCACTCTAATTGGGTATCCAAATAAATAATACCCACCAACTTTACTTTAATTGGGTATCGATACC